>CM062296.1:768780969-768937434 GCA_031216915.1 Pictodentalium vernedei
ATAAATATTTGTCGACCAGGCACCCAGGATTTAATTATTATTAATAAATTGGTGCTTAATGCCACTTCAGAAGCTAAGGCTATAGCAGAGATCCCGGTAATTAATATCGCCCGCTTGTAATGTATACCAGAGTCGGCATACGCAGATAGGTCGAAAACCGGTGATATAGTATATAACATACACATGTCCAATCACAATGGACGATCTCTGGAGAGTAAACACACTTCCAAAGTAACCCACAGGCGACCCCATTCAGGTGTACAATAAATTCCAGTAATAACACTCTCCGACGTGTACTATCCGATATCTATGTTTCTAGAAACGTGCTAATATACAAGAGTGTAAGACAAGTTGTATTCGATAGGGTACCGAAATTAATAGAAACCTGGATCTAGAAATGGAATGAGCTATGATTAACCGACTTGACATGGACCGCCCCCAAAATAATTCATTGTTTCTAAGGTCCTCATACAATAATGCGTCTGCCTAATAATGCATTTGTTATGCGTGTGAGCATTGAAATCCTGCATGTAATTATCTGAATATGGGTGAGGGGGGGTTCGATTCAGTTAACTGACTAGACAGCCTCCCAGGTACCCAAAGGCTAGCAATTTATTGATGATGAATCATATGCTTGTATATTACATACAGACAAACAACAACAGGAAACCAACCAAAAAGTGGATGTGCCCATGAGGTCGCCATAGAACACGACCCCACTGCCAATCGAGAAGTCATGAAATACATGTATGTACTTAAATTCATACAAGGCTTACGGGAAGAAAACTACGTCTTGCCCAGTAATCGCCTCGTAACACATTGGCGGTGGGGTGATTCAAAATCATATTGAACCCCCCTCACCCACATTATTTGAATCGTTCTTGTGTTAGTCATCAAATAGTAAAGGAACGTCAAGGCACCCTTACGTCTGACCGACTCCATAATGCCACTAAGGGATGAGAAGGATGTGAAGAACAAATACTTCCCCTGATAAAGAAGGTCCTATCGTGGAGGATGCTTCCGGGGAACGTCCCATAACAGACACCTGAGAAGATTGATCTAAGGTTTCTGTGACGACAGAGGTGCTACTAGCAGGATTTTGCAACAAGACTGTTTGTTCTTAAAAGAATCTGCTGAATCAACGGAGTTGGAGGATACGCATATTCTACCATTCCTTCCCATGAGATCGACAGAGCATCTACTGCGTACGTTCGATGATCTGGGCATGGCAACACGAACGTCTGTAACTGATTGTTCCAGTGTGTCGCAAACAAACCAATCATGGGACGATCCCACTGGTAGCAAATCTGTCTGAATATTCACTTGCTGAGAGTGCACTCCGATGGTAACAGGCGATCTTCCTGAGAGAGCGAGTCTGCTAGTACATTCAGATGACCCAGTATATGACGGACAGAAAGATGAACATTATGATTCATGATGTATAGGAGAATCTTCTCCATTAATTCACATAATGGAATTGAATGTGTGCCGCCTTGGTTCCTGATGTAAGCTACTACTGTCAAATTGTCCGACAAAATGGGAACATGGACATTCGCCATAATGTGAATCCAATGTTGAAGAGCTAGCCATATTGACATAATCTCTTTGATGTGTATGTGCTTCTCTAGGAACCAAGGGTCCCAAAGACCCCGACACTTCAAGTCTGAAGGGACCTAGGGTCGCACCCCAACCTGTCTGACTCGCATCTGTCATAATCATGAAAGCCGGATCTGGTAGTTGCAGTGGAACTCCCCGAGTTAACCACTGAAGATCTGCACAAATCTGGACCCTTGCTTTACTAGGTCTGTTAAAACAATACTGGTTTCGAGCAAATGTGTCTTCACACTCCAGTTCTGAATAAAGAATATCTGGAGGGGCGCGTGTGAAGACGGCCCATGGGAATAATATCTGCAGCCTGTCTGCACAACCACCTCAGTCGCATGAATTTCCTCGCTGTTAATGCATCTGAGTGTAGACAAAAGTGAGCATAACAACTGACTAATTTTGCTCTGGGTAACTGCAGACAAACCAGACTGTTGTGAGTCTCGAAGCTCATCCCCAAGTGAGTGAACGACTCAGACGGAGTTAGATCCAACTTTTTCTCGTTTACGATGAAACCGAAACGTCGGAGTAATAGAGGCAGACTCTGAAAATCGAACTGAAGAATAATTCTGTTTCCATATCTCTGCAGAATGTCGTCCAAGTAAGCTGACGTTACTGCAGACGAATGAGCTTGGAAGTATGACATTACTGAGTTCATTATTAGGGCTGTCGCGATTATTCGATTAGTCGACTAACCGTCGACTATTGAAGTAGTCGACATTTTTTATTTTTAGTCGATCGTCGTTCATTTTCAAGGTGGTACACGTCAACTACACGTCGGGGCTAAATTGCATTGTTTTGTGAGGTGAATGATCAATGAAGGTGAATAACTTTAAATATCTAACCATAGTTAACATTCATATCCGGAAGACTGTACGACTGTCACTGACTGTGTAAGAAAGAACACTCACAGTTACTCGAGAAGAATAGATTCTTCTGAATTTCTCCAGTCTTGTACACACTAATGCACCCATTGGAAAACCCAAAGCGCGGAAGTGACAAAATTATGACGAAAGTCAGAACGTCAGATCACTTCTCAAAGTTCGGAACTTCAGAGTAAGATCCAATTTTAACAACTGACGAGGGAATGCATAGATCTCAATGTTCAAAATTTCGAGAAACTTATTGCAGAAAGGAAACATATGCAGGAACGTTCTTTGGTAAATTCATTTTAATTCATCGGCTTCAATCTAGTTCAAACTTGGACCCGCAGTCAGTAATATTATTGTTGGGGTTGGTACGTCCTACAGGACGTACCAACCCCAAAAATTATATTACGGACTGTGGGTCCAAGATTGGACTACATGTAGCTTCAGTCGGGACCGATTTGTTCTTCCCACAACCTCACTTCGTCTGAACACACTGGTGCCATTGTCATTTTCAGAGTTTTACGAACAGAAGAATGATTTGCTAAAAAATCATGGGAAGCGACTATTAATTGACTAACCGTCGATTACTGGTTACGATTAGTCAATTAAAAAAAATGATAGTCGCGACAGCCCTATTCATTATTCGAGTGAATGCCCAGGGAGCCAGGTTCAGACCAAAGCACATTGCTCTGAACTGATAACCCTTTCCTTGTACGGCGAACCGAAGGTACTTTCTGAATGCCGGATGTACCAGGACATGAAAGTACACATCCTATAGATAAATGCTTGCCGCATAGTCGTTCACTCGAATGCTAGCTCTTACCGAATGGACGTTATGTCAGAGATGGCTCTTTTCTCTGAACGTTCCGATGATCAAGGCCTTGTCTCCCTAGCTACCAGATGGTCCGACTTCACCAGCGAAGAGTGATCCCTTCTTCGCATAGCAGGCTGGATATCTGAAGTCGGGTAGCTAGAGTGTGGTCGTGTGTGCTTAGTAGATGAAGTGGAAGAAGCCGTAACTATAGCCAAGGCTGGCTGCGATCTATATGGAGCGTCCCGAATGGCAGGTGTGGACATATGCTCCGACTCACGCAAGTTTCTTAACACAACATCTGGCCCCAGATGTTGCTGTGATAGAGATGGACCTCTCTCAATCGCGGTCCTTTCAGACCTTGCCGAGCTTTCCACTTCACTTGCTGGCTTCTTCCCTTGTTCTGTCATTGCTGGGTGAGCATGTTTATGTTTTAAAGTGCTCGCTCTATCCAATACACTTCATAAGACTGTAATGGACGTACCCGGTGTCACTGTACCCACTGACGGAGTAACCGCTTCACCGGTCGAGCTAGCTGCAGACAAGAGACTAAAACCACTGGCTAGTGGCTTTATCCCCTGCCTAATATTCATGAGCACTTTGGCAGCTAACTCTGTTTGCTCATCAGAGTGCGATGACAGTAGCACACTTCTTGAAGGTGTCACATAACCATCACCATGTTCTTGTTCCTCTGAAAAAGAAACTGAGAAACTTGATGGACTTTGCGGCGAATGGACTGGCATTGGCCTCTCCCCGCTAACAATATACCGTGACACCCGGGTCCAACGTTTGTCATCCCAATCAATACATGTAGGACAAGAATTAGTGGGAATACATCGACTACAAGCAAGGCAACAAGCATGTAAATCTGAGGAAGACTTCCTCCTCTTTCATTTTGAACAATAAGCTTTCATAATTAATCAAACAAAGTCAATAGTACTCCCACCAATTCCACAATAAATATATGATAAAGATACATAATAATGAACATTCAAAATACAAATTGAAAAATGAATTTAAAAAAAAAAAATTTCAGAAATTTTTTTGAAAAAGCCCAAATTCCCAAAGGGAACACGGCAAGCCCAAAAGTACCCCGATAGAGCCTAAGTGTGGACAAAATTCCAAAAATTATTGTTACACTACCGGAATATTATAACATGTATCTTTAACAATCCTACAGTAAAAATAAGTTGAAACTACATATATTTATAGAACGTTGCAAATGTAAACAACGTCAGAGGAAAAAAACAGAAACAAGATCCCAGGCACTGAATAAAAAAGGCCCTAAGTCAGTAACAGATTTTAAAACTACTCAATGTAAAGCAAGATCTTCAGATGAAGAAATAAACAGCTGCACCATGAGTGCATGATATGCCCGTTATTAATTACAAGAGGGAAGCACACAATATGAGTGTACATGTGTACTTGTCAGTTTTTTTTTATATTCTTGTACAATAATCATAACCAACAACATACTGTGTTCATTAATTTGGAATAAATTATTTGATTTTCATGTATATATCTTATGTCTATAGAGATCACAACTTCAAGAAAAAATGGTAAATGTATTGGATACATTGTTCAACATCTGAACTTTGAAGTAGTTTATATAATAAAATAATTCGATAATCATTACCAGAAATAACAGAAGAGAAATAGGATAACAGTGTGGAAACAATGAAAGGTACAGTCAGATGGATACTGATGACAGTGGATGGCCACCAAAAAATCATGAAAATTGCTCAAAGTCCGACATGTGGAAAATTGCCTATATTTTGACGAATAAAGTCCCATAACTCTGGAATGATAAATTGGATAGCGACACAAAGCGAAAGAGAGATTCCTTCTATCAACATATACTTGCAACCCAAAAATCATGAAAATTGCTCCAAGCATTTTCAAGTTATTGTTCGACATGTGGAAAATTGCTTATATTTTGACGAATAAAGTCCCATAACTCTGGAATGGCATTTTGGACGGTGACACAAATAGAAAGGGAGATTCATTCCATCAACAAATACTTGCCACCAAAAAATCATGAAAATTGCTCAATGCATTTTCAAGTTATTGTCCGACGTGGAAAATTGCCTATATTTTGATGAATCAAGTCCCATAACTCTGGAATGACAAATTGGACAGCGACACAAATTGAAAGGGAGCTTCCTTCCATCAACATATACATTCCACCAAAAAATCACAAAAATTGCTTGAAGTGTTTTCGAGTTATTGTACCACGTGTGGATAGACGGACGGACCAATGGACGGACGGACAGCGGTATACCATAATACAACCGTTTTTTTCAAAACGGGCGTATAAAAATGATACATCGGACAGAAGCTGCATGACCCAAAACGCCCAAACACCCTAGGGTGAGGACGTAACCCTGTTGATATACAGAATAAACATTCTGTAATACACGACAAACTCCCAAGAAATTTTATAAAAAAAATTTCAATAAAAATAAGCCAAAAAGCTTGGGAGTTTAACAGGAGGGCTTCAAGGAAGAATAGGGAAGGAACACTTAACAAACTGAAAAAATCATTAGCAAGAATGATGACATCAGGCCAATTTCCTGAAATTGGGAGACATGAAATAATTTTGATAAAAACTTAAATGTGAGTCTTCCATGGAAGATGTGTGTCGCCTGGCGTTTCAGACAGAATTCTAAGTGGAAAAGGGGCATAACTCTGGAAAAAATACTGGGGATCAAAAAATAAAATAGGAGGTGCACAATGTCATTATGTGATAAAGAATCACTGAAAGTTTCATCAAAATCCATTCATAGGTTAAAGAGGAGTGGCGGATAAGAGAAAGTGTGACGCGGACGACGACGCGGACGATGCAAGACGACAAAAGTAATCCCTACATGTCGCTCCCCACTTTGTGGGGCGGTGACACAATTATAAAGTTACAGCCCTGAACGTTTCTGACCACCATTGTTCACTTCCATCATTAAATTATGTCCTTGGATCCACCAATTTCACCATTGATTTGTGTCTGGCATCCTCAACTAGAGGGGGTATCAGTACCCCGTGGCTCACCAACAGGTGACCAATGTAAACGGGTGGCTGGAGTAAAAAAAAAAGTTCAAAACCTGCACACAAAAGTCCAAAATTAAAGAAAATAAGCAGCTAAAGGGTTAAATAATATAATAATAACCCCTAAGAAGCATGGAGATATGCTGCAAGGTAAATCTCCACTTGGGAGAAAGGAAAAAAAACCCATCAAAACCTGCACGCAAACATCAAAATAAGTCTAAAATTTGATTCAAAGGGTTAAAATTAAGACAAAATACCCTGGAAAAGAGTTAAATGTTATAGTGAACCACCATAGCAATATGCAGAAACTCTACACTTGGAAGAAAGGAAAAAAAAAAACCCATGAAAACCTGCACGCAAACGTCAAAATAAGTCTAAAAATCTATTCAAAGGGTTAACATTTTTTTAAAAATGCACTGGAAAGATATCAATGTTATAATAACCACCACTGCAATATGCAGTGAGGTCAACCTCACTTGAAATTGTTTTTTTTTATCACAACCTGCACATAAAAGTAAGAAACTGTAAGCCTAAGTCCAAAAGCTGTACATAAAAGTCCAAAATTGAAGTAATTCAGCAGGAAAAGGGTTAAATAATACAAACATAGCCCTAAGATGCATGTTTACAAACAATAGAAAGCATGGACATATGCTGCAAGGTAAATCTCCACTTGGAAGAAAGGAAAAAAAAACATCAAAACCTGCACGCAAACATCAAAATAAGTCTAAAATTTGATTCAAAGGGTTAAAATGAAGACAAAATACCCTGGAAAAGAGTTAAATGTTATAGTGAACCACCATAGCAGTATGCAGAAACTCTGCACTTGGAAGAAAGGAAAAAAAAAAAACCCATGAAAACCTGCACGCAAACGTCAAAATAAGTCTAAAAATCTATTCAAGGGGTTAAAATTTTTTTAAAAATGCACTGGAAAGATATCAATGTTATAATAACCACCACTGCAATATGCAGTGAGGTCAACCTCACTTGAAATTGTTTTTTTTTATCACAACCTGTACATAAAAGTAAGAAGCTGTAAGCCTAAGTCCGAAAGCTGTACATAAAAGAGCAAAATTGAAGTAATTCAGCAGGAAAAGGGTTAAATAATACAAACATTGCCCTAAGATGCATGTTTACATACAATAGAAAGCATGGACATATGCTGCAAGGTAAATCTCCACTTGAAAGAAAGGAAAAAAAAAACATCAAAACCTGCACGCAAACATCAAAATAAGTCTAAATTTTGATTCAAAGGGTTAAAATTACGACAAAATACCCTGGAAAAGAGTTAAATGTTATAGTGAACCACTATAGCAATATGCTGAAACTAAAAAAAAATTTGAAAAGCCAAAAAATCAAAACCTGTACACAAAAGTTCAAAATATTTGAGAGCGGACGCCGACGCCGACACCGACGCTGACATGAGGGCTATGCCATAGGCTCACACAACTAACGTTGGTGAGCCAAAAATGAGATTTAAAAGCACAGATGTCATTTCATTGTTGATGACTTCTGGGCCAAACAAAGAATGACGGTTGGCGCCAATTTCAGTGTCTTCCTGGATACTGTGCATTCGCAGATCTGAAAAGTATGGAGGACCAGATAGGACATTGAATTTTTGGTTTTGCATGCAAATTTTGGGGATTGGGTGGCAAAATTTGTGTTTGGCCCTGGATTAATTTTTGAGTTAGCACCAGCTAGTCTGGGCCATTGGTTGTTGCATAAAAATATAGAAATTTTGGGTGGGACAAAAATTCTTGCCCCCCCCCCTTAATGATGACAATTATTGCCCCTCAAACTTCTCTTGAATAAACCTGAGTCTACACCTCAAAAGAAAGCTGTATACCAAAGACATGTATCAAGTCTCTCCCACGGCTGGTTCATGAGATTAAAAAAAAGTTAAAAAATTTATAGTAATTTATATATTTTTTATACTTACCAATGACCCAGACATAGCTGGTGCTAACTCTTAAAATATAGGGCCAAACACAAATTTTGCCCCCCAATCCCCAAAATTTGCATCTAAAACCAAAGAAAACATGTCCTGAAAGGCCCTCCACACTTCGCCCCTACTGCGCATGCGCAGTGTCAAGGACGTTCCGAAATTGGCGCCATTAATCATTCTAATAACCAGTGCCTGGTAAGCGCTATGTACTCAGCGGGGAGGCAAGAGTTCCCAACTCCTGGGAGGGCCATCCCCGTCTGGGTCATTGGTAAGTATAAAAAATATATAAATTACTATAAATTTTTTAACATTTTTATACCGTACCAATGACCCAGACATAGCTGAATAGTAAAAAGGCTGGAGGGCCAAGGACATAGAGCAAAATGGAATACGCTCAATAAAATAAAATAGAGTCATCCCCTGTAGGGAAAAAGAAGTAATAGGCCTTACATGTATCTTTCTTATTTATGATAAATTAGAAAGATACAACACCTTCCAAAATTGAGCTTCATACATCCATGTACTCTATTAATATCCAATATAATCCTTATACTAATAATTTTTAAAGTAAGCCAATAAATAAAGTAAGTCTAGAGAATAGAGACTCTTATACTCCTAAAAGTGTCTGAGGATTGCATAATCATGTCCGTAGACATATGCAATATTCAAAAGCTATACTTTAAAAACTAAGACTTGAATGAATTTTAAAAACCTAAACTTCTCACTAAACAACCATCCCAATAACAGCTCAGAATTACTAACTCCAGAGGAGGTATCCCCTTGTTTTCATAGTAAAACAGGTGACCCAAGGGAACACCCTCCCCCCCCCCCCCCCTTTTCTTGCCCTGGGTCAAATAGCCCAGAGCGAAGAGGGCAGCCGAACGGAGACACTGCTGAAACAGACAGCCTACCTAGCTATAGTAGCAACTGTTAAGTGAATGACATTCTGAGCAGTAGATAATAGACCTAACAACAGAGGCCTCCAGAAATGGACTCGATATTTCTGAGATAAAATTCATGAATGTGGATGGCTGAGCGCAATGAGCGGCCTTCAAAAATCTATAATAGCGACACTATTAATGTAAGCCCAAGAAGTAGAAGAACTCTTACTTCATGAGCCGAAATCTTAAGCACAACTGCTAAGTCAATGATATACCATAAGCAGTACCGATAGTAATAGAATCCATTAACAATAAAATGGAGCGTAACGTCCTTCTACTAGACATCAAAGACAGAAGAAGCTTACGCCCATAGTAATAAACAGATATCTGTTTATAAATACATAAACTGTAC
The DNA here is from genome assembly GCA_031216915.1 of Pictodentalium vernedei. Classification (NCBI taxonomy): domain Eukaryota; kingdom Metazoa; phylum Mollusca; class Scaphopoda; order Dentaliida; family Dentaliidae; genus Pictodentalium; species Pictodentalium vernedei. The sequence continues at coordinate 768,790,526 of CM062296.1, forward strand.
CCGGAAAGAGTAAAGGCCTATGCCCATACGAAGACGGAAGGACCTTAAAATAATAGGTTCCGGATAATAGGAGCCTAACTCTTATGCAACAATCCAACCTAAATAGTAACGGAAGTAGTGATTCCGAAACTACGAAAGTGAAAATCATCCATCGATAGTGCATGAAACTCACTGACTCTACAGTAAAAGAGAAACCAACAGAATTACTGTCTAAAAGGTCAGAATTTGAAAACTACTGTTTCCAGAGGCTCAAATGATTACTTAGCTAAATAAGAACCGAAGTTAAAATCCATATAGGAATTTAATCTAAAGATTCTAAGTCTATTTATCAAAAAGTTACTAACTGACTTAGATAAAGAGACAAAAGACTGAATTGTAAACTATCGTAGAGTGCATAGGTATGAGGTAACATAAACCTATAACCTAAATAATAACAGGCTGCAGTAGAAACAAGTATACTAAAAAATAGCAATGAGTAGTATGGAGGGATCAACAATATGAACATAATGATCCCTACACCACGACGGAAGAGCCTCCACTTTAGCCGCATAGAATAGCGAAGAAGAGGATCTCCTATAGTAAGAAATCGCGTCCAAAGCTCGTCCAGTACAGTGCTTACAATGCAATACGGACCACACAACGGAATACATGAAGGTTGCGACCTTGCTGGTTGTGATAAAGATGACACGATTTACCCAGTGAGAAAAGATCCTCACATAGAGGAAGATTTCACGTTAAGACCCACAGTAGACAAGAGAGTAAATTACCCATGATCTCTGTGAAGATAGAGATGCTATCAACAGAAATGTATTGTGGTTGTTTCTCTTAGCAATACCTGCTGAAACAACAGCGCCGGAGGATACGCGTATCCTATCATTCCGTCCTATAGATCAATAGAGCGTTAACAACATTAGCTCAGAGATCAGGACAAGCCAACACATACATCTGCAATTGATTAGCAAGCTGTGTCATAAATAAATCATCATTGGGCGCTCCCATAGATAGCAAATCTGATTGAATACTTGTTTGTTGAGAGTCCATTCTGACAGCAACAAGCGACCCGTAAGAGAACGGGAGTCCGATAAAACAATCAGACGACCCGGAATATGACGGACCAAAACTGAACTTGGTGTACTATAACCAACAGACGGATTCTTTCCATTAAATTGAATAACGGAAACGAAAGAGTGCCTCCCTGGTTCCGGAGATACGCCACTACTGTCGAATTAAAGGACAGGAATTTGGGCATGCGTTTCTGAATAATGTTCATGCAATGATATAAAGCAAGCCTAAAAAACATTATTCCGCGGAAGAAAACTGATTGCTAAGAGACTGCGGAACCCAAAGACCCTGGCACTTCGAATCCGTAGGGATCAGGATTATATCCCAATCTGTTTGACTGGCAACCGTCATAACAGCCACACTCGGGTCCGGCAACTGCGGTGGCACTCTCTGAGTCAAACACCGAATGTTTGCCCCAGTCTGAATCTCTTGTAACACTATATAGACAAGAGAACGTGTAAATCGAGCAATTCATGGATTGCCGAAAAGTTGCCGTCGAAGAGAAGCTCCTCCGAGAACGAAGCGACTCTGAGAGAGTTCTTAACCTTACTATCCACGTGTGTGGATGTAGCTAGGGCTGCGTCACGTCTAACCAACTCCAATCAGCCACTGAAGGGCGGAGTTATACGTGAACAAACTACTGCCCTCAAAAGAAATTACATTGAGAATAATATCCCGTAAATCTTTTCTTGAAGACGTAATGATAACGCCTCAGTAAGGCGGATTACGTATGATAAAGCGTCTAAGTTAAGTCTACTATACATAATGTCGTTCCCAACATTGAAATTGGAAAAGACATAAACGGCGAAAAAGAATATATGCAGTCTTTAATCACACCGTCTAGACGCATATGAACTCTCGGTATGCCCTGCTCTGCCAAAATAAACTATTCGTATAAATGATAAAATGGCAGAAATGAGCAACGCGGACAAGAAACTAAACTATCATGCTTAGTAGCAGGCTTGTATATATATATATATATATAGCGTCGAAAAATAAAACACATGTTGTAATGACAATATTGGACTGCGTCGGTAAGTCAGGGACAATGTCCCTGAACCGATCGAAAAATCCGAGTCCAATGACGCTATAAGTCTCTTATCCAAGATCGCAGCAATGAAGTCCGAAATAACAATCACTGGAAGATAATGCCAGAAGATATGAAAGGCATCTTCCGATACTACTAAAGGGAAAACTCGAAATCTTTCAAATCCCTTTCGCCATCCTGTCGGACCCTATAAAGCGTTCGGTCGTCCGTACCTGATGCAACCGCGGACCGCACCGACCCAGCGCCGTCGGATAATTCCTGATTCGACCGAGAAACTGTCAATTGCTGGGATGCTGCGAAACAACTGTGCTAACTCGGATAGCACGTCCGTCACTGAGGCCTGAGGAGAAGCGGTCTTACGATGCATTGCCGCTGGAAGTTCCGTGATCGTTACCCCGTGCATACTACCAATATGCGAGCGAACGGAGTGTATAGGCCTCGTGTCCCTTGGCTACCGGATGGCGCGACCTATTCGCCGTGGAATCACTGAATGCCGAAACTGATCGGATACTCGAGGTCATGTAGCCAATGTGCGGTCGTGTGCCCTGCTGTGAGGATGAGGAAGCATTAAGGACAGTCTCTCGGACTGTCAATATAACGGAGCGTCCCGACCGACAGACATATGCTCCGAATGTAAAATATCTGAACCACAACATGCGGTCCCCTATGTTGTTGGACGAGAGAGGGACCTCTCTCGCTCACAGCCCGGATGGACCTGGACAAGCCAGGAACCGGACTAACAGGCTTCCTCCGATCTGTCCTCAATCTGCCGTCACTGGGTGAGTACTAAAGTAATTAAAGTGCTCGCATCACCCAAATCTCCTTCCTAGACCGCAACGGATGAACCCGGCAGCCGAACCATTCAGTGAATGTACGCTACACCGGGTGAGCTAGCGAATGTCACTCCGTAGGCGATAGACATATTCCATGAGCACTTATTGCCGCTAGCTCTTCATTAACTATGACGACAGAGGCACACTTTTGAAAGACATCTCCATAACTCTTCGAACAAGAAACCAGAAATGCTTGGTTAGCAAGCATAAAATAATAATATATATAGCGTCGTTCAATAATTCGAAAGTTTGTGTGACATTATTGGACTATGTCGGAACAGAGGGACGATGTCCCTGAACTGAACCAAAAATTTCTAAGTCCACCGACGCTATCAGTTTCTTATCCGGTATCGCAGCATTCTGGTCCGACGAAAGAAGCTGTAGAAGACCAAGTCAGATGACATACACAACAGCATATGTTGTTCCGAAAGGGAAAGCTCGAAATCCTCCGAATCCCTTTCGGTATCCCGTCGGACTGGATGAAACTTTCGGATGTCCGTACCCGCTTCCGCGGAGCGTCCCGACCCAGCATCGTCGGATAAAATATATGCGACAGATTCAGTTGATGCTGGGATGCTGCGATAAACTGTGCTATTAAGGAAAGCACGTCCGTTCCCGAGGCCTGTGCAGTAGCGGTCTTACGATGCATTGCCGCATGAAGCTCCGTGTACGTTGACTCCCGCACACTTCCTATGCGAACGTCCGGAGTCTGCAGGCCTCGTGTCCCTGGCTACCGGATGGTGTGACCTGGTCGCCGAAGAATCCTTGATCGGCGAAGCTGGTAATATATCGGCGGTCACGCAGCCAAGGTGCGGTCGTGTGCGCTGACGAGAAGAGGAAGCCTTAGCAGTCTCTGCGGACTGCCTATACAACGGAGCGTCCCGAGCGACGGACGTATGCTCCGCCTGCGACACATTTTGTACCACAACATCTGGGGCCAGATGTTGTTGAACGAGAGAGGGGCCTCTCTCGCTTGCCGTCCGGATGGACTGTAACGAGCTATGAACCGGACTAAAAGGCTTCCTCCGTTCTCCCTCCGATCCGCCGTCACTGGGTGTGCATTAGGTTAATTTATAGTGCTCGCATCACCCCAAAATTCCTTCTAAACTGCAACGGACGAACCCGGCTGCCGAACCATTCGGTGAATGGACGCTACACCGGGCGAGCTAGCGGACGTCAAAGGCCGTCGAACCTACTAGGGTCCTCTTAGGCAATTGGCGTATTTACATGAGCACTTTTCCGCTAGCCCTTCATTAATTGTGACGACGGAGGCACACTGTTGGAAGACATCACAGATACATCACCCTAATCTTGATCGTCTGAAATAGAAATTGATAAAGTAGAGTGACCCTGCGGGGAAAGGACCAAGTGTCCAAATCCCCAATAACATACCGTGACATACGCTTCCCATATTGTCATCGAAATCATACGATACAGAACAGGAGTTAATGCGAGTACACTGACCACATATAGAATGATAATAAAGTCAGAGGAAGACTTCCTCTTAAAACAATTGATCAATATCCTTTCAATGTGAAAAGAAAACAAGTCCTGGTACTCGCACTAACACCTGGCAATCAAAATACATAATAATAATATGATCCATTAATATAGAAAAAATAATTGAAATCAAAATATTTTGAAAAAATATTTTTTCAGAACAGCCCAAGTTTCTGAAAAGTAACGTTGAGCCCCAATGGATCCCAAGCCTAAGTGTGGACAAAAATTTTAAAAATATTTTAAACAATTTATTCAACACTTACGAACAATAATAATGTATCTAGTTATGATTAAAATAACATCAAGATATTATTTTTTAGAAATCCCCCCCTCACACAGAGGGCTGTTGTAAATGTAAACAATGAGTGTAAAAACACTAAAATAAGACTCCAGGCACCCAGGCCCGAAATCAGTTACCAAAAATACACTATCTGATGCAAAACAGAGACTTCCAGGGAAGAAACTGCAGAACATCAGATGGTAGATGCAGAACACAACGCCTAACCACCCGTAGGTGAAGACGTAAACATGGGGAAAAGAACAGAATTCATTCTGTTATTCAGCTAAAACTCCCAAGAAAATTTAGTAATAATAATTACAAAAACTATGCCAAAAGCATGGGAGAATAGACAGGGGGAACTTAAAGGACAGGGAGAGAGGAAAACACTTAAAAAACAGTGTAACTAAATAATCAGAATGACAACAAAATGGCTGCTGCCTCGAAAATAGGTAACTTGACATAATTTCATTAAAAAATTTTAAGTTACAGCCCTGATAATATTCTGTCACACATTTTTTTCCTCTCCTCCTTCTCTATCCTCCTTAGAATCACCATTTCACTAATATTTATGTGTCTGGCATCATTTAAACTGAGATTTATAAGCACAAAGATCAGTCAGATGTTAACTGATGAAGGGCCAAACTTAGAATGATTAATGGCGCCAATTTTGGAACGTCCTTGACACTGCGCATGCGCAGTAGGGGCGAAGTGTGGAGGGCCTTTCAGGACATGTTTTCTTTGGTTTTAGATGCAAATTTTGGGGATTGGGGGGCAAAATTTGTGTTTGGCCCTATATTTTAAGAGTTAGCACCAGCTATGTCTGGGTCATTGGTACAGTATAAAAATATTGGAGCATTTTGGCCCCACTCAATATGAGCAGAAAGCCAATTTGAAGAAAAACCTGAATGTCCCTATATAACCACTACTCATGAGAAATTACATTAAAATGTGGCCAGTAGTTTGAGAGTAAAAGATCCAAACACCACCTTCACAATGGACGCCGGACGAAAAGTGATCAGAATAGCTCACCCTGACTTTCAGTCAGGTGAGCAAATTAAGGTTAATTTGTTCTCAGTTACAATCAGATTCCACTTGGAATTAAAATCTTTCATTCAGCACCAACAAAATTCATTTTTTACCAAACAAAAATTCCACCAAAAGATTTCGGCAGGCATGAACACTGCTTTTCACAGCATTTTGTGTGACAAACATTTAAAAATTCTATGATTTTTTCCAAAACATTTCTATATTTTGTCATCTTCCCCAATTTTTCCAGGCCTGAAACAATATTTTTCAAATTCCCTAACTTTTTCAGAATTCCTGGTGATTTGACTAGGGTTTAATATATTCCCGTTTTTTATGGAACCGGGTACCGGGTATTTTTCACTAACCAGAACCGGTTAACGGGTATTTCCCGGTTCCTGTGAGTGTGAGGTAAGTATGAATTATATAGGTAGGTATAACAAGATTAACAGATAACTAATGAAGTGGAAATCGTTTAATGAAAGTATGATTACGAGAAAAATAAAATAAAATGAATAGTCTCTTGACAACGTCTCGTGGTTTCGAGAAAACAATGATAATCATTCGACAATCAGCATGTCGTGTTTTATACACTTTACGGTCATTTCATCGAACGTCATATAAAGTCCAGACTCCAGAGCAGTCACTTGGAACCGAGTCAATCATTTGCCTGCTTTATTCTTCAAATGTCATATGGCGTTCGGTGAAATGATCGTAATGTTTAAGTCAATGCAGTTCATAGTTCAGATAACTTCATGACCATGTAGTGAGTCACTAATGTCACGTGGTTGCTTAGGTAGGTTGTGCACCGCGGCCTCCGCCATCACGCCTATAAAACTTGCGCAGAAAGAGAAGCGTGCTCAGTGATTTATCGTTGAGGCGTGACCTTATTTTCGTAGCAAATTGTCCGGCTGCAGAGAAACTTCTCTCGGATTCAACTGATGTTGGTTTTCCGGTCATTAATGCATTGAATAGGAAATCTAGGTTTGGGGTGCGTTCATTGTTGGCTTCATACAATTTAAATTCAGCATTTATGTTTGGCATTGAACCCTCTGGTCTCCTTTGGTAACTGGCTGACTTATCAATATACTCTTGAAGGATATCTTTCATCGTAGCTGCTTTGGGTGCTTTCGGCTTTTTCTCATTCGCGACCGGGTCACTAACATCGGCATCATCTGGGTTTAGTATCTGACAACCGTTGTCTTCCGTTTCGATTTGCGAATCCATTCCTCGGAGCCGCGATAATTCTGCTTTAGCCAGTCGAACACGTGTTGTTTTTGGACAGGGCTCAAAGAAATCACCAGTTTTACCGTTGAATGCTGAATGATCATGCAGGTATTGCAGAAGCGTAACTAGCGTTTTATCTCGTCGCTTATTGAGTCGCTCTTGTAGACGCTCAGACATTATTCTACTGATATTGCTGTTATTCTGTCCTAGTTGGTCAAATAAAAACTTCAGTATGGCATCGGCCGAAATGAAAGTGGTGTCCCGTCGACAGAGTGCTTCATTTGCGACTGTGATGGGTTTTAGTGTTTTGGCCAGATCTTCGACAAGTTCTAACTCATCTTCACTAAGTTTAGATTCATCGCGCAAGTCAACATAAGCCTTCAGCATGGAGGGTCGAATTTGCAGATAACGCGACAACATTTCCTCAATGCTGTTCCAGCGTGTCTTGATATCAAGTTTTGGTTTCAATTCTCGACCGAATTCAGAACGTACATAGTTTTGCAATATCTCGTCAGCACGACCACGTCTAAATTTTTTGCAATCCTGTTTAACTTTTTTAACCAAACCGGCATAGTCTTCTTTCATGAGCACCGACTCTTCCTCAGCTTCTAATTGTATATCAGGCTCATCACTGAACTCTTCTTCTAATTCTGATTCTGAATCACTTTCGCTATCCTCTGATTCTTCTTCTTGATCTGTCTCTTCTTCACAGCCTTCGCTCTGATCTTTAGACTTAGCATACAGTACGTCAACTACCGCCAAGTGTATGCCATGGCTGTAGCACAAACAAGATTAAGTCGGCATGAGCCTACCAAACTTGACCATCACGGATGCACCATCGTTGGTGCATACTGCAATATGTTCGTCAATATTCAAACCAAATTCTGACAGATGTTCGCGAACTGCATCAACGGTTGCTTCAGAAGTGAACTTTCCAGTAATACGTCGAAGGCCTGTGTTCCAAAATAACCCGTGCTGTCCGTGAACGTCGATGTTGAGGTATCGCCGGTTTCTGATGCTCGTCCATTCATCGAGTGTAAGGGAGAATCTCTCACCTGCTTCTAGTCGCGCTTTAAATTCTGACGCTAGACACTTTTTTAGATTATCTGCATGATTGTACAGCAATTTCATTACATCAGAAGGATTATGTGGCAAATTATACCCATCTCGGCTGAGACTTTTCCGAATGTAATCTGACTTGACAACTGCGTGGATTGAGAAACCGTCAACCGCTATTAAAATAGCCAAAATTTTATCAAGGGAATCTTTCTCTCTAATTACAAATGCATCAACAGTCTTTTGTGTAGCCAATCTTGCCAGTTTAGATTTAGAATCGGCTGATGTTGCTGTGCTGGAACTCTCACATGGGCGCTTCGAATTTGACAAATCAATTCCATGAACCAGTTTCAGGTGTTTAGCTAAACTACTAGTCGAACCACCGCTGATTGTCAATAACTTGTCACACCGCTGGCATTGGGCCTTGTTGCTCAAATCGGCACGCCGTATAAAGTATCTCCATACCTGCGATGCGTTTTCCCGACTCATCCTAGAAATTGAATAAAATAAAAACTTTTGCAGGACGCTACGGCGACACAGGGTTACGGCTGACGAAACCAAAATACCAAATGCCACAAAGTTTACGAGTCGAGAATGACGCACTGAATCACTGTTAGTGAGTACTAGTGATGCGTTAATCGATTCGAATTGACGTCATAACTCATAAATAAGAGCACGTGTTTCGCGCTAAAATCGCGTTAAGCTACAGCGAGTCAGCGACGGTATGTTTGAAGTCGCGACTCGCGCCACGGGAATATATAGTTAATATTTCGAGCCGATTCGATCTCAGGCCTTAATCTTAAACGTGTAATAAAACCCGGTTCTCAACAACGCAATAACCGGGTAGCGAGTATAGTCGTTAATGGAACCGGAACCGGGTATACCCGGAATCGAATTAAACCCTAGATTTGACTGAGACATTTGGGGGCTCTCTGAACATGAAATTAAGATTATAACTCAAATGTAAGGATTCTTACAGATAAGAGAACTAATCATTTACATTTGTGCACAATATTTTAGTCTTAATGTTTTTTTATTCATTGTTTATAGTATGTTGAACATAGGTTATGTCCTTTTCATCGAGTTTGAAAATAGCATCTGTTTTGGTTTTGGGATGCAGAGAATAAAATCTCAAATTTTGAGATAATCTATTTACCGTTCAGCTGGATATGATGAAGAGGACCGACAGGCTCGTCATTTTGAAAATTGCAGGAGGGTCATTATGGTTCACCTCAAATCACCCCAGGAGGGCCATTTTGGGTTTGCTTAAAATGGCACAGGAGGGCAATTTATGGTTTGTGGGGGCCATTTTGTTTCAGCCTGCTGGGTAGACGACTAATATCATTTTAAGGTACATGGTTTGTGTAATTATGATGTACGTCATCACGTAATGTATAGATGCAGGCTTGAATATTTGGATGCAAGATACCAGGTTACCCATGAGTGAGTGTTATAGTTATCTTGCCTCCAAATAACCAAGCCTGTATCTCTACATTACATGGTGTACAAGCCAGTGCACTGTGCTCACCGCCAAATTCTGATAACTTGGGGTGAATGAATTGGATTTGGGAGACAAATCATCCCGGCTTTGATTTTGGGACAAAACATCAGGGGTCGAACTGGCTTATGGATGATACATATACATCCCGTAATCGCATGTGAAATGAGAGTTGTCACAGTCTGAAGCACAATGTAATAACTAATTACAACTTTGGAATTGGCAGACCTCTCGCTTGTATTCGGAAAGTTACTTACTGTCTCTGGGTGACTGCATCGACGACAAACTACAATCTTCACAAATTGCACTTTGTTATCTCCTTCAATCCGCGAAAATTGCCGTTTGAGATGGCTGATTTTTAGGTGCCTTCGACTGAATTAATGGGCCGCAGAAATCAGGGTTAGGCGGACGTTTACCGACTGCGGAATTTTGAACTCAGACGGGCGATTGCGCCCACCTCAAAATGACAAGTCTGGACTGATTACAGTAGAGACTTTGTGGACGGGTCAAAATTCATGGGTGTGCATTTTTCCACGCATATAATTCAGAGATGATCCGCTATAACACCTGGCGAAATTTCCACCAATGAAGCACCGGGGTAATCCCGGTGCTTCATTGGTGGAAATTTTGCTAGGAGTCAAGGCAGATCATCTCTGAATTATACGCGTGGAAAAAAAGACAACCTGTGGATTTTGACCCATCCATGATGGCCCTACTGATGACAGCTCACAGAATTTGAAAGCATCTGCGGCAAGCACAGGGTGTGTCAGCTGTCTTAGGGAGTTTGAGCATTGAAGAGAGGGGGCTTCCCACAGGAACAGTACTATCAAATACAGTTAAAACTAGAAGACCGGTCATGAAATGCGCACAAATAGCACGTCGATCTGCACGTTAATCTCCCAGCACTAGATAAGACACAATTTTTTGACGAACTGTTTGTATTTCCAGAGGAACAACTTTTTGGTTATAGTTTTTTTCATTTAGATAACAACCAGAAGAACGATAAAATCGTTCCTCTCAAATTTTATGGCCCGGAATGACATGATGGAAGTGCTCCAGGACTACAGCATAATGTAACAGGTCAAACAGTCTGTGCAACTAACTTATTACATTACATGTATGCTGGTTCTGGGGCACTATCATTACATGATTCCAAAACCAAAACAGATGCCAAGTTCAAACTCGATAGAATGACTCTCCCCCATGTTCAACACATTATAAGCGATGAATAAATCTTCATTCCGACAAAAATATCATGCACAAATATGAATAAATAGTTATATTACCAGAGGAAATCAGTTAGAAACCCGAACAGTTGATTTATATTCCTAATTTCGTGTTTGGGAAGTCGTCTAACTCCTCGGTCAAAATTGTCACTCATTGGAATGAATGGAACCTGGACGGAGTGGGTAGTCACTAATGTTAGGATACATGTAATTGAACCACAGAATCAGACATGTTAAGCTGATGAATTGCAAAATAGTGAGATTTCTGAGCCAGAATAGTGAGATTTTCATTTTTATATGGCTCAAAGAGGAAAATTTATTGAATTTAATAGTAGGATTCTGTAAAAAGGCCCAATTTTCAGGCTCATTTAACAAAAACGTATTCTGGAAAATAGTGAGTGTCCCTATAAAATAGTGAGGCTTAACCCTTTACCTAATGTGAAAAGCAGATGACACTTGCAAAAAATTCTTGAATAACTAATTTTTTGTCTCAAAAACATAGGTTATGACTCCTCATTTTGACGAGCTCGTTCCAACGAGTGGTCATAACCTATGTTTTTGAGACAAAAAATGAAAAAGTAATGAAAGTTAAAAAATTTATAGAAATTTATATATTTTTTATACTTACCAATGACCCAGACATAGCTGGTGCTAACTCTTAAAATATAGGGCCAAACACAAATTTTGCCCCCAATCCCCAAAATTTGCATCTAAAACCAAAGAAAACATGTCCTGAATGGCCCTCCACACTTCACCTCTACTGCGCATGCGCAGTGTCAAGGACGTTCCGAAATTGGCGCCATTAATCATTCTAATAACCAGTGCCTGGTAAGCACTAAGTACTCAGCGGGGAGGTAAGAGTTCCCAACTCCTGGGAGGGCCATCCCCGTCTGGGTCATTGGTAAGTATAAAAAGTTAAAAAATTTATAGTAATTTATATATTTTTTATACTTACCAATGACCCAGACATAGCTGGTGCTAACTCTTAAAATATAGGGCCAAACACAAATTTTGCCCCCCAATCCCCAAAATTTGCATCTAAAACCAAAGAAAACATGTCCTGAATGGCCCTCCACACTTCACCTCTACTGCGCATGCGCAGTGTCAAGGACGTTCCGAAATTGGCGCCATTAATCATTCTAATAACCAGTGCCTGGTAAGCGCTATGTACTCAGCGGGGAGGTAAGAGTTCCCAACTCCTGGGAGGGCCATCCCCGTCTGGGTAATTGGTAAGTATAAAAAATATATAAATTACTATAAATTTTTTAACATTTTTATACTGTACCAATGACCCAGACATAGCTGAATAGTAAAAAGGCTGGAGGGCCAAGGACATAGAGCAAGATGGAATAAGCTCAATTATATAAAATAGAGTCATCCCCTCTAGGGAAAAAGAAGTATTAGGCCTTACATGTATCTTTCTTATTTATGATAAATTAGAAAGATACAACACCTTCCAAAATTGAGCATCATACATCCATGTACTCTATTAATATCTAGTATAATCCTTATACTAATAATTTTTAAAGTAAGCCAATAAATAAAGTAAGTCTAGAGAATAGAGACTCTTTATACTCCTTAAAAGTGTCTGAGGATTGCATAATCATGTCCGTTGACACGTGCTATATTCAAAAGCTATACTTTAAAAACTAAGACTTGAATGAATTTTTAAAACATAAACTTCTCACTAAACAACCATCCCAATAACAGCTCAGAATTACTAACTCCGGAGGAGGTATCCCCTTGTTTTCATAGTAAAACAGGTGACCCAAGGGAACACCCTCCCCCCCCCCCCCCTTTTCCTTGCCCTGGGTCAAATAGCCCAGAGCGAAGAGGGCAGCAGAACAGAGTCACTGCCGAAACAGACAGCCTACCTAGCTATAGTAGCAACTGTTAAGTGAATGACATTCTGAGCAGTAGATAATAGACCTAACAATAGAGGCCTCCAGAAATGGACTCAATATTTCTGAGATAAAAATTCATGAATGTGGATGGCTGAGCGCAATGAGCAGCCTTCAAAAATCCATAATAGCAACACTATTAATGTAAGCCCAAGATGTAGAAGAACTCTTACTTCATGAGCCGAAATCTCAAACACAACTGCCGAGTCAAAGATATACCATAAGCAGTATCGATAGTTAATTGAATCCATTAGCAATAGAATGGAGCGTAACGTCCTTCTAATAGGCATCAAAGACAGAAGAAGTTTACGCCCGTAGTAATAAACAGATATCTGTTTATAAATACATAAACTCTAACCGGACAGAGTAAAGGCCTATGCCCGTACGAAGATGGAAGGACCTTAATAACAATAGGATCCGGATATTAGGAGCCTAACTCTTATGCAAAAATCCAACCTAAATAGTAAAGTAAGTAGTGATTCCGAAACTACGAAAGTGAAAATCATCCACCGATAGTGCATGAAACTCACTGACTCTTCAGTAAAAGAGAAGCCAACAGAATTACTGTCTAAAAGGTCAGAATTTGAAAACTACTGTTTCCGGAGGCTCAAATGATTACTTAGCTAAATAAGAACTGAAGTTAAATTCCATATAGGAATTTAATCTAATGATTCTAAGTCTTTTTATCAAAAAGTTACTAACTGACTTAGATAAAGAGACATAAGACTCAATTGTAAACTATCATAGAGTGCATAGGTATGAGTAACATAAACCTATAACCTTAATCATAACAGGCTGCAGTAGATCTTGTCAAACAAGTATACTAAAAAGTTGCAATGTGTAGTATGGAGGGATCAACAATATGAACATAGTGATCCCTACACCAACGACGGAAGAGCCTCCACTTTAGCCGCATAGAATAGCGAAGAAGAGGATCTCCTATAGTAAGAAATCGCGTCCAAAGCTCGTCCAGTACAATGCTTACAATGCAATACGGACCACACAACGGAATACGTGAAGGTTGCGACCTTACGGGTTGTGATAAAGATGACACGATTTTACCCAGCGAAAAAAGATCCTCTCATTGAGGAAGATTTCGCGTTAAGTCCCACAGTAGACATCAGAGTAAATTTACCCACGGTCTCTGTGAAGACAGAGATGCTATCAACAGAAATGTATTGTGGTTGTTTATCTTAGCAATACTTGCTGAAACAACAGCGCCGGAGGATACGCATATCCTATCATTCCGTCCTATTAGATCAATAGAGCGTTAACAACATTAGCTCAGAGATCCGGACAAGCTAACACATACGTCTGCAATTGATTAGCAAGCTGTGTCGTAAATAAATTATCATTGGGCGCTCCCATTGATAGCAAATCTGATTGAATAATTGTTTGTTGAGAGTCCATTCTGACGGCAACAAGCGACCCATAAGTGAACGGGAGTCCGGTAAAACAATCAGACTACCCGGAATATGACTGACCGAAACAGAACTTGGTGTACTATAACAAACAGAAGGATTCTTTCCATTAAATTGAATAACGGAAACGAATGAGTGCCTCCCTGGTTCCGGAGATATGCCACTACTGTCGAATTAACGGACAGGATTTGGACATGCGTTTCTGAATAATGTTCAACCAATGACATAAAGCAAGCCCCAAAAAACATTATTCCGCGGAAGATAAGTGCTTGCTTAGAGACTGTGGAACCCAAAGACCCTGGCACTTCGAATCCGTTGGGATCAATATTATATCCCAACCTGTTTGACTGGCAACCGTCATAATTATAAAACTCGGATCCGGCAACTGCAGTGGCACTCTCTGAGTCAACCACCGAATGTTTGCCCCAGTCTGAATCTCTTGCAACACTAGATAGACAAGAGAACGTGTAAATCGAGCAATTCATGGATTGCTGAAAAGTTGTCGTCGAAGAGAAGCTTCTCCGAGAACGAAGCGACTCTGAGAGAGTTCTTCACCTTACTATCCACGCGCGTGGATGTAGCTAGGGCTGCATCACGTCTAACCAACTCCAAGCAGCCACTGAAGGGCGGAGTTATACGTGAACAAACTACTGCCCTCAAAAGAAATCACATTGAGGATCATATCCCGGAATTCTTTCTCTTGAAGACGTAATGATAACGCCTCAGTAAGGTGGATTACGTATGAAAAAGCATCTAAGTTAAGTCTATTAGACATCATTGTCGTTTCCAACATTGTGGTTGGAAAAGACATAGATGGCGAAAAAGATTATTTCCAGTCTTTAACCACGCCGTCTATACGCATATCAACTCTCGGTATGCCCTGATCTGCAAAAATAAATTATTCATATAAATGATAAAAGGCAGAAATGAGCATTGCGGACAAGAAACTAAACTATCATGCTTGGTAGCAGGCTTATATATATATAGCGTCGATAAATAATATACATGTTCTAATGACATTATTGGACTGTGTCGGTAAGTCAGGGACAATGTCCCTAAACCGATCCAAAATTCCGTGTCCAATGACGCTATAAGTCTCTTATCCAACATCGCAGCAATGTAGTCCGAAATAACAATCACTGGAAGATAATGCCGGAAGATATGTATGGCAGCTTCCGATGCTACGAAAGGGAAAACTCGAAATCTTTCGAATCCCTTTCGCCATCCTGTCGGACCCTATAAAGCATTCGGTCGTCCGTACATGATGCAACCGCGGACCGCACTGACCCAGCGCCGTCGGATAATTCCTGATTCGACCAAGAAACTGTCGATTGCTGGGATGCTGCGAAAAAACTGTGCTACCTCGGATAGCACGTCCGTCACTGAGGCCTGTGGAGAAGCGGTCCTACAATGCATTGCCGCTGGAAGCTCCGTGATCGTTACCCCATGCATACTACTAATATGCGAGCGAACGGAGTGTATAGGCCTCGTGTCCCTTGGCTACTGGATGGTGTGACCTATTCGCCGTGGAATCACTGAATGACGAAACTGATCGGATACTCGAGGTCACGTAGCCAATGTGCGGTCGTGTGCCCTGCTGTGAGGATGAGGAAGCATTAAGGACAGTCTCTCGGACTGTCAATATAACGGAGCGTCCCGACCGACGGACATATGCTCCAAATGTAAAATATCTGAACCACAACATGCGGTCCCCTATGTTGTTGGACGAGAGAGGGACCTCTCTCGCTCACAGCCCGGACGGACCTGGACAAGCCAGGAACCAGACTAACAGGCTTCCTCCGATCTGTCCTCAATCCGCCGTCACTGGGTGAGTACTAAAGTAATTATAGTGCTCGCATCACCCAAATCTTCTTCCTAGACCGCAACGGACGAACCCGGCAGCCGAACCATTCAATGAATGTACGCTACACCGGGTGAGCTAGCGAATGTCACTCCGTCGATCCTACAAGGGACCTCTTAGGCGATAGACATATTCCATGAGCACTTATTGCCGCTAGCTCTTCATTAACTATGACGACAGAGGCACACTTTTGAAAGACATCTCCGTAACTTTGCGAACAAGAAACCAGAAATGCTTGGTAATAGCAAGCATATAATAATAAATATATAGCGTCATTCAATAATTCGAAAGTTTGTGTGACATTATTGGACTATGTCGGAACTGAGGGACGATGTCCCTGAACCGAACCAAAAATTTCTAAGTCCACCGACGCTATCAGTTTCTTATCCGGCATCGCAGCATTCTGGTCCGACGAAAGAACCTGTAGAAGATCAAGTCAGATGACATACACAACAGCATATGTTGTTCCGAAAGGGAAAGCTCGAAATCCTCCGAATCCCTTTCGGTATCCCGTCGGACCGGATGAAATTTTCGGACGTCCGTACCCGCTTCCGCGGAGCGTCCCGACCCAGCATCGTCGGATAAAACATTATGCGACAGATTCAGTTGTTGCTGGGATGCTGCGATAAGCTGTGCTATTAGGATAGCACATCCGTCCTCGAGGCCTGTGCAGTAGCGGTCTTACGATGCATTGCCGCCGGAAGCTCCGTGTACGTTGACTCCCGCACACTTTCCTATGCGAACGTCCGGAGTCTGCAGGCCTCGTGTCCCTGGCTACCGGATGGTGTGACCTGGTCGCCGATGATTCTCTGACTGGCGAAGCTGACTGGATATCCGAGGTCACGTAGCCAAGAGCGGTCGTGTGCGCTACCATGAGAATGAGGAAGCCTTATTGACAGTCTCTACGGACTGACTATATGTCGGAGCGTCCCGAGCGGCGGACGTATGCTCCGAATGCGAAACATTTTGTACCACAACATCTGGGGCAGATGTTGTTGTACAAGAGAGGGGCCTCTCTCGCTCGCCGTCCGGATGGACCAGAACGAGCTATGAACCGGACTAAAAGGCTTCCCCCGTTCTCCCTCTAATCCGCCGTCACTGGGTGTGCATTAGGTTGATTTATAGTGCTCGCATTCACCCCAAAACTCCTTCTAGACCGCAACGGACGAACCCGGCTGCCGAACCATTCGATGAATGGACGCTACACCGGGCGAGCTAGCAGACGTCAAAGGCCGTCGAACCTACTAGGGTCCTCTTAGGCAATTGGCGTATTACATGAGCACTTTTCCGCTAGCCCTTCATTAATTGTGACGACGGAGGCACACTGTTGGAAGACATCACAGATACATCACCCTAATCTTGATCGTCTGAAATAGAAATTGATAAAGTAGAGTGACCCTGCGGGGAAAGGACCGGAGTGTCCAATTCCCCACTAACATACCGTGACATATGCTTCCCATGTTGTCATCGAAATCATCAGATACAGAGCAGGAGTTAATGCGAGTACACTGACCACATATAGAATGATTATAAAAGTCAGAGGAAGACTTCCTCTTATTACAATTGATCAAAATCCTTTCAATGTGAAAAGAAAACAAAGTCCTGGTACTCGCACCAACCCCTGACAATCAAAATACATAATAATAATATGATCCATTAATATAGAAAAAATAATTGAAATCAAAATATTTTGAAAAAATATTTTTTCAGAACAGCCCAAGTTTCTGAAAAGTAACGTTGAGCCCCAATGGATCCCAAGCCTAAGTGTGGACAAAAATTTTAAAAATATTTTAAACAATTTATGCAACACTTACGAACAATAATAATGTATCTAGTTATGATTAAATTAACATCAAGATATTATTTTCAAGAAATCCCCCCCTCACACAGAGGGCTGTTGTAAATGTAAACAATGAGTGTAAAAACACTAAAATAAGACTCCAGGCACCCAGGCCCGAAATCAGTTACCAAAAATACACTATCTGATGCAAAACAGAGACTTCCAGGGAAGAAACTGCAGAACATCAGATGGTAGATGCAGAACACAACGCCTAACCACCCGTAGGTGAAGACGTAAACATGGGGAAAAGAACAGAATTCATTCTGTTACTCAGCTAAAACTCCCAAGAAATTTTAGTAATAATAATTACAGATACTATGCCAAAAGCATGGGAGAATAGCAAGAGGGGACTTAAAGGAAAGGGAGAGAGGAAAACACTGAAAAATCAGTGTAACTAAATAACAAGAATGACAACAAAATGGCTGCTGCCTCGAAAATAGGTAACTTAACATAATTTCATTAAAAAAATTTTAAGTTACAACCCTGATAATATTCTGTCACACATTTTTCCTCTCCTCCTTCTCTATCCTCCTTAGAATCACCATTTCACTAATATTTATGTGTCTGGCATCATTTAAACTGAGATTTATAAGCACAAAGATCAGTCAGATGTTAACTGATGAAGGGCCAAACTTAGAATGATTAATGGCGCCAACTTCGGAATGTCCTTGACACTGCGCATGCGCAGTAGAGGTGAAGTGTGGAGGGCCATTCAGGACATGCTTTCTTTGGTTTTAGATGCAAATTTTGGGGATTGGAGGGCAAAATTTGTGTTTGCCCCTATATTTTAAGAGTTAGCACCAGCTATGTCTGGGTCATTGGTACAGTATAAAAATATTAATTGCCGATTTTTTTAGAATAGCACTGGCGGGTTTTGACCATTATGTTGGGAAAAGGGTTAACATGTCTGCACAGAATTCCATGACCTATACAAACCCTCCAGTGTAGCAAATATTAGCATGTGTTTTACAGGCAGTCATGGACAAAAATTCCATTTTTCACTGTACTATTTCGAAAATCGTCTCAGATCCTTCTCAATGCAAGTTATTTATTTTATTTTTAATAACCATGTGCAGGGTGTGAAACATAACTCTTTTATGTTATATAAAATAGAGCTATGCAGTATGGAAATTTCTGGTTCGGTATTGGTATTTTTCTTAGGAACCGATAATCGGAATCACCAATCGGAACCGGCAGATTATGGGGCATTGGCCGATTACAACAACCGGTAGTTTCCGGTTATTCTATATTTAATGCTGACTATTAAAATCTCTTTGATATCTGGCCTTTTCAATAAGTTTCCCCATTAACTGGTAGAATGCTAAGTTATTTTTGGTCATTAAAATTTGTTCACATGTCTTTGCTTGTTACAATTTATGGGAGAGTGCCAAGAGGCACTCTCCCATAAATTGTAACAAGGCAAACCAATATAGACTAAAGAATTTCACTTCTAAGATGAAAAGAAGCACATCCACAGAATATGACACCTTTAGGCTGGGGTACCTGCTCTTCCTATCAAAACCCTGATAGTGGCTTCTAGCACTCTACCAGTTAAAAACGCGTGGAGTGCATATCAGGATATTCAGGGATTTGCAGAGCCGAGATATTTCGGAATTTACCATCTGCAATCGGTACGAGATCACCAATATTCCCAGCTGATCGAAGTCACTGGTCTTCAATCATCAATCATGGTGCTGTACAATGTTGCATTGGGTACATGTATAAATAAAATGTGTTCAGTCAGTAGTCTGTAGTACTTCATGATGCAAGTATCACAATACAATAAGAAATTAAAATTGGAGAAAAACTAAACAAGAGGCCCCAGGGGGGCCTGAGGGCACTCACCTGACATGGTAGCCTAAATATCAAGCCAGAGAATTGATTTCAACAAGTTGCATCTGCTCCTCTTAAGAAAAGCTTATAACAAATATCCAAAGATTCTGACCAGTGGATCTAAAAAAAAAGAAGATTTTAAAGAAAATTCCTCATTTTGTACTAAGTTACAATTCGAGCTCCCACAATGAGCCCAAATATGGACCTAGAAACATGGCTTGAACACACTTGAATCTTACCCCCCTAAGTATGCTGCATAAAAAATATCAAAAGCATTCATCTGCTGGATCTGAAGAAGATTTTTAAAGAAAATTCCTCATTTTGAACTAAGTTGTCATTCGGGCTCCCATAGTGAGCCCAAATATGAACCAAGGGACTTGGCTTGAACAAACTTGAATCTCAGCCCCCTAAGGTTGCTGCATGCCAAATATCAAAACATTCCGACTGCTGAATCTGGAGAAGAAGATTTTTTAAAGAAAAATTCCTCATATTGACTAAGTTATAATTCGGGCTATGGACCCAGGGACTTGGCTTTAACAAACTTGGATATCCCCCCCCCCCTCCCCCCCCCCCCCCCCCAAGGATGCTACACACCACATATCAAAACATACCGACTGCTGGATCTGAAGAAGAAGATTTTTAAGAAAATTCCTCATTTCAAACTAAGTTACAATTCAAGCTCCCACAGTGAGCCCAAATATGGACCTAGGGACATGGCTTGAACAAACTTGAATCTCACCCCCCTAAGGATGCTGCATACCAAATATCAAAACATGAAGAAGATTTTTAAAGAAAATTCTGCATTTTGAACTAAGTTATAGTTAGGGCTCCCACAGTGAGCCCAAATATGAACCCAGGGACTTGGCTCGAACAATCTCACCCCCCTAAGCATGGTGCATACCCAATATCAAAAGATTCTGCCCGCTGGATCTTGAGAAGAAGATTTTCAAAGAAATTTGCCTGAAATGCACTAAGTTCAAATTTGGGCTCCTATACTGAGCCCAAATATAAACCCAGGGGGTCGATTTGAACAAACTTGAATCAGATCAACCCCACAATGTTGCATACCAAATATCAAAAGATTCTGCCTGCTGGATCTGGAGAAGAAGATTTTTTAAGACATTTGCCTGAAATGCACTAAGTTCGAATTCGGGCTTTTATAGTGAGCCCAAATATGAATCCAGGGGGCCAATTTGAACAAACTTGAATCAGATCCACCCCACAATGTTGCATACCAAATATAAAAAGATTCTGCATGCAGGATCTGGACAAGAAGATTTTTAAAGACATTGGCCTGAAATGCACTAAGTTCCAATTCAAGCTTCTATAGTGAGCCCAAATATGAATCCAGGGGGCCGATTTGAACAAACTTGAATCAGATCCACCCCACAATGTTGCATGCCAAATATCAAAAGATTCTACCCGCTGGATCTGGAGAAGAAGATTTTTTAAGAAATTTGCCTGAAAGGCACTAAGTTCGAAATCGGGCTCCTATACTGAGCCCAAATATGAACCCAGGGGGTCAATTTGAACAAACTTGAATCAGATCCACCCTACAATGTTGCATACCAAATATCAAAAAATTCTGCCTGCTGGATCTGGAGAAGAAGATTTTTTAATGTTTTTCCCATTGCCTACAAGTGTTAAAAAGTGCTGACTCAGCACTTTTTCAAAAGTCCCGAAACTGTACCCTGTGATAAAACAGATGGCAATTTTTTTTACCAACCCTTTCTGTTGGTCCTGAGGAAGCTTCACACCAAATAAAAATTTTCGGTGCTGTGCAGTTTTGCAGATATGGGCGTTTTAATGTTTTTCTATTTTTAGCTCCTGGAGTACCCACGGGGCTGCAGGAAAAAGATTTTTGCCATAAGTCAAGTACTTATAACCCAATAATACCTTATATTAAATTTGGTTCAAATCGGCCTCTGGGTTCAGAAAATAGAAATTTTGGGCGGGGCAAAAATTCTTGCCCCTCTCAGAACAAAGGTAAATATTGCCCGTCAAACTTCTCTTGAACAAACTTGAGTCTACACCTCAAATGGAACCTGCATAACAAATATCAAGTCTTTGCTATGGCTGGTTCATGAGAAGAAGATTTTTAAAAAATTTTGTGCATTTTGGTCCCACCCCACTCCACAATATGAGCAGAAATCCAATTTGAAGAAAAACCCAAATACCCTTATATAACCACTACTTACATGAAATTTAATTAAAATGTGGCCAGTGGTTGAGGAGAAAGAGGCTCAAACACCACCTTCACGCAGGACGACAGACGATGGACGAAGAGTGATAAGAAAAGCTCACCCTGACTTTCAGTCAGGTGAGCTAATAAACTACAGCACTGCAAGTGCAAAACAAACTAGAGATGATGTATACCAAATATGGAAGAATTCTGATTGGTGGATCTGAATAAGAAGATTTTTAAAGAATAATCCTCTTATTGCACTAAGTTAAAATTCGGGCTCCCACAGGGAGCCCAAATGCGAACCCAGGGACTTGATTTGAACAAACTTGAATCTGACCCCCCTAGACATGTTGTATACCTAATATAAAAGAATTCTGCCTGGTGGATCTGAAGAAGAAGATTTTTAAAGAATAATCCTCATATTGCACTAAGTTAAAATTCGGGCTCCCATAGAAAGCCAAAATGTTAAAAAATTTATAGTAATTTATATATTTTTTATACTTACCAATGACCCAGACATAGCTGGTGCTAACTCTTAAAAATCTAGGGCCAAACACAAATTTTGACCCCCAATCCCCAAAATTTGCATCTAAAACCAAAGAAATCATGTCCTGAATGGCCCTCCATACTTCGCCTCCACTGCACATGCGCAGTGTCAAGGACGTCCCGAAATTGGCGCCATTAATCATTCTTACAATCAGTGCCTGGTAAGCGCTATGTACTCAGCGGGGAGGTATGAGTTCCCAACTCCTGGGAGGGCCATCCCCGTCTGGGTCATTGGTAAGTATAAAAAATATATAAATTACTATAAATTTTTTAACATTTTTATACTGTACCAGTGACCCAGACATAGCTGAATAGTAAAAAGGCTGGAGGGCCTAGGACATAGAGGAAAATCCAATAAGCTCAACTATATAAAATAGAGTCATCCCCTCGAGGAGAAAAGGAGTATTAGGCTTTACATGTTTCTTTCTTATTTATGATAAATTAGAAAGACACAACACCTTCCATAATTGAGCATCATAACATCCATGTTCTCTATTAACATCCTGTATAATCCTTATACTAATTATTTTTAAAGTAAGCCAATAAATAAAGTTAGTCCAGAGAATTGAGACTCTTTATACTCTTTAAATGTGTCCGAGGATTGTATATTAACGCCCGTTTGACACGTGACATATTCAAATGCTATACTTTAAAACTATGACATGAATGAATTTTTAAAACATAAACTTTTCACTTTAAAACCATCCCAGTAACAGCTCAGAATTACTGACTCCGGAGGAGGTATCCCCTTGTTTTCATAATAAAACAGGTGACCCAAGGGAACACCCTCCCCCCCGCCCCCCTTCCCCTTACCCTGGGTCAAATAGCCCAGAACGAAGAGGGCAGCAGGACGGAGTCACTGCCGGAACAGAAAGCCTACATAACTATAGTTGCAACTGTTAAGTGAACGACATTCTGGGCAGCAGATAATGGACCTAAACAATGCAGGCCTCCAGAAATGGACTCAATATTTCTGAGATAAAAATTCGTGAATGTGGATGGCTGAGACCAATATGCAGCCTTCATTAAATGTATAATAGCAACACTATTTGCGTAAGCCCAAGATGTAGAAAGAGCTCTTACTTCATGAGCCGAAATCTTAAGCACAGACTGCTGAGTTAAAGATAGATTATCATAAGCAGTACCGATAGTTAATTGAATCCATTTAGCAATAGAATGGACTGTAATGTCCTTTCTATTAGGCATCAGAGACAGAAGAAGCTTTACGTCCTTACTGATAAACTGAGATCTGTTTATAAATACATAAAGCTCTAACCGGACAGAGTAAAGGCCTATGCCCATTCGAAGACGGAAGGACCTTAATAACAATAGGTTCCGGATATTTATTAGGAGCCTGATTCTTAACCAAAAATCCAACATTAGTAGTAAAGGTAATAGTGTTTCCGATACTACGAAAGTAAGAATCGTCCACCGATAGTGCATGAAGCTCACTGACTCTTCAGCAGAAGAGAAGACTAAGAGAATCGCTGTCTAAAAAGGCCAGAATTTGAAATCTACTGTCTCAAGAGGCTCAAATGGTTACTTTAGTTTAATAAGAACCCAAGCTAAATTCCGTTTAGGAATTAATCTAAGGATTCTAGGTCTATTTATCGAAAAGTTTCTAACTAACTTAGATAAAGAGACATTAGACTCAATTGTAAACTATCATGGAGTGCATAGGTATCAGATAACATAGACCTATAAGCTTTAAAAGTAACAGGCTGCAGTTGATCTCGTCAAACAAGTATACTAGAAAGTTGCAATGTCTGGTATGGAGGGATCAAAAATATCAACATAATGATCCCTACACCAACGACGGAAGACCCTCCACTTTAGCCGCATAGTATAGCGAAGAGGAGGTCCTCCTACAGTTAAAAATCGCGTCCACTGCTCGTCCTGTACAATGCTTGCCGTGCAAGAAGGACCGCACAACGGAATACGTGAAGGTTGAGACCTTGCGGGTTGCGATGAAGTTGACACGATTTCCCCAGCGAAAGAAGATCCTCTCGTGGAGGAAGTTTTCGCGGTAAGTCCCACAGCAGACACCTGAGTAAATTTATCCACGGTCTCTGTAGAGACAGAGATGCTACCAACAGAATTGTATTGCGAATGTTTTATCTTAGCAATACTTGCTGAATCAACAGCGCTGGAGGATACGCATATCCTATCATTCCATCCTACTAGATCGATAGAGCGTTAACTACATATGCTCGGGGATCCGGACATGGTGACACATACGTCTGCAATTGATTGGTGAGTTGTGTCGCAAATAAATTTATCATTGGGCGCTCCCATTGGTAGCAAATCTGATTGAATACCTGTTTGTTGAGAGTCCATTCTGACGGCAACAAGCGACCCTTACGTGAAAGGGAGTCTGCTAATACAATCAGACAACCCGGAATATGATGGACCGAAACAGAACTTGGTGTTCTAGAACAAACAGAGGATTCTTTCCGTGAAATTGAATAACAGAACCGAATGAGTGCCTCCCTGTTTCCGGATATACGCAACTACTGTCGTACTATCGGACAGGATTTGGACATGTGTTTCTGAATAATGTTCATCCAATGACGTAGTGCAAGCCAAAATAACATCATTTCTTGGAAGTTAAGTGCTTGCCTAGAAACTGCGGAACCCAAAGACCCTGGCACTTCGAATCCGTTGGGATCAATATTGTACCCAAACCTGTTTGACTGGCATCCGTCATAATCGTAAAACTCGGATCCGGCAACTGCAGTGGAACTCTCTGAGTCAATCACCGAATGTTTGCCCAAGTCTGAATCTCTTGTTACACTTGATTGACAAGAGAACGTGTATATCGAGCAATTCATAGATTGCTGAAAGGTTGCCGTCGAAGAGAAGCTTCTCTGAGACCGAAGCGACTCTGAGAGAGTTCTTCACCTTACTATCCACGCGCGTGGATGTAGCTAGGGCTGCGTCACGTCTAACCAACTCCAGGTTGCTACTGAAGGGCGGAGTTATACGTGGAAAAACTACTGTCCTTGAAAGAAATCTCATTAAGGATCATATCCTGGAATTCTTTCTCTTGAAGATGTAATGATAACGCCTCAGTAAGGTGGTCTACGTATGATAAAGCGTCTAAGTTAATTCTATTAGACATCATTGTCGTTTCCAACGTCGTGGTTGGAATTGACATAGACGGCGAAAAGACAATTCCCAGTCTTCAGCCTCGTCGTCTAGACGCAGAGGAACTCTCAGTATGCCCTGTCCTGCCATTTCAAATTTATTCCTAGAATTGATGAAAGGCAGATTTAGAGCATTTGCGGACAAGAAACTAGACTAGCATGTTTTGGTAGCAAGCTTATATATAGCGTCGTTCAATAATTCGAATGTTCTAGTGACATTATTGGACTGTGTCGGCAACTCAGGGACGATGTCCCTGAACCAATCCAAAACTCTGTGTCCAATGACGTTATTAGTCTCTTATCCAGCATCGCAGCATTCTAGTCCGACGGAACAACCTCTGGAAGATAACGCCAGAAGAAATGTATGGCAGCTTCTGTTGTTCCGAAAGGGAAAGCTCGAAATCGTCCGAATCTCTTTCGCCATCCTGTTGGACCCTATGAAGTGTTCGGTCGTCCGTACCTGATGCATCAGCGGAGCGAACCGGCCCAGCATCGACGGATTATTCCTGATCCGACAGAGATTCTGTCGTTTGCTGGGATGCTGCGATAAGCTGTGCTATTTTGGATAGCACGTCCGTCACTGAGGCCTGTGGAGAAGCGGTCTTACGATGCTTTGCCGCTGGAAGCTCCATGTTCGTTACCCTGTGCATACTTCTATTATGCGAGCGGCCGGAGTGTACAGGCCTCGTGTCCCTTGGCTACCGGATGGCGTGACCTGTACGCCGTGGAATCACTGAATGACAAAGCTGGCAGGATACTCGAGGTCACGTAGCCAAGGTGCGGTCGCGTGCGCTGCCGTGAGAATGAGGAAGCATTATCGACAGTCTCTCGGACTGTCTATATAACGGAGCGTCCCGAGCGGCGGACATATGCTCCGAATGCGAAACGTTTGTACCACAACATCCGGTCCCAGATGTTGTTGTATGAGAGAGGGACCTCTCTCGCTCGCAGCCCGGACAGACCTGGACGAGCTAGGAACTGGACTAACAGGCTTCCTCCGATCTCTCCTCTAATCCGTCGTCACTGGGTGTGTACTATTGTCTATTATAGTGCTCGCATCACCCAAATCTCCTTCCTAGACCGCAACGGACAAACCCGGCTGCCGAACCATTCGATGAATGGACGCTACACCGGGTGAGCTAGCGAATGTCAACGCCGTCGAAACTACTAGGGACCTCTTAGGCGATTTACGTATATCCATGAGCACTTATTGCCGCTAGCTCTTCATTTAACTATGACGACAGAGGCACACTTTGAAAGACATCTCAGTAACTTTGTGAACAAGAAACCAGACTTGCTTGTTAATAGCAAGCATATATATATATATAGAGTCGTTCAATAATTCAAAAGTTCCTGTGACATTATTGGACTGTGTCGGAACTGAGGGACGATGTCCCTGAACCGATCCAAAAATTCTTGTGTCCACCGACGCTATCAGTCTCTTATCCGGCATCGCAGCATTCTGGTCCGACGAAACAACCTCTAGAAGATAAAGCCGGATGACATATACAGCAGCTTATGTTGTTCCGAAAGGGAAAGCTCGAAATCCTCCGAATCCCTTTCGCCATCCTGTCGGACCCTATGAAGTTTTCGGACGTCCGTACCTGATGCTTCAGCGGAGCGTCCCGACCCAGCGTCGTCGGATATTACATGAAGCGACAGAGATTCTGTCGTTGCTGCGATAAGTTGTGCTATTTGGGATAGCACGTCCGTCACTGAGGCCTGTGCAGTAGCGGTCTTACGATGCTTGCCGCTGGAAGCTCCGTGTACATTAACTCCTGCATACTTTTCTTATGCGAACGTACGGAGTCTACAGGCCTTGTGTCCCTGGCTACCGGATGGCGTGACCTGGTCGCCGTGAATTCTCTGATTGGCGAAGTTGACTGGATATCCGAGGTCACGTAGCCAAGGTGCAGTCGTGTGCGCTGCCATGAGGATGAGGAAGCCTTATTGACAGTCTCTCCGGACTGTCTATATAACGGAGCGGCCCGAGCGGCGGACGTATGCTCCGAATGCGAAACATTTTGTACCACAACATCTGGGGCCAGAGGGGCCTCTCTCGCTCGCAGCCTGGATGGACCTGGACGAGCTAGGAACCGGACTTATAGGCTTCCTCCATTCTCTCCTCTAATCCGCAGTCACTGGGTGTGCACTTGGTTGATTTATAGTGCTCGCATCACCCAAAACTCCTTTCTGAACCGCAACGGATGAACCCAGCTGCCGAACCATTCGATGAATGGACGCTACACCGGGCGAGCTAGCGGACGTCAATGGCCGTCGATCCTACTAGGGACCTCTTAGGCAATTGACGTATTTCCATGAGCACTTTTCTGCTAGCTCTTCATTAATTGTGACGACGGAGGCACACTTTTGGAAGACATCATGGATACATCACCCTGTTCTTGATCGTCTGAAATAAAGATTGATAAACTAGAGTGACCCTGCGGGGAAAGGACCAGCGTGGCCATTTCCCCGCTAACATACCGTGACACACGCTTCCCATGTTGTCATCAAAATTAACATATACTGAACAGGAGTTAGTGCGAGTACACTGACTACATTTATAGAATGATTATGAAAGTCAGAGGAAGATTTCCTCTTATTATAATTGAACAATATCCTTTCATTGTGAAAAGAATACAAAGTCCTAGTACTCGCACCAACCCCTGAAAATCAAAATACATGATAACATGATCCATTAACATAGAAAAAATAATTGAAATCAAAAAATTTTTTGAAAAAATATTTTTTCAGAAAAGCCCAAGTTTCTGAAAAGTAACGTTGAGCCCCAATGGATCCCAAGCCTAAGTGTGGACAAAAATTTTAAAAATATTTTAAAAAATTAATGCAACACTTACGAACAATAATAATGTATCTAGTTATGATTAAACTAACACCAAGACAAGAAATCCCCCTCACACAGAGGCTGTTGTCATAAACAAGAAGTGTAAAAACACCAGAAACATGACCCCAGGCACTGATAACCCTGGCCCGAAATCAGTTACCAATAATACACTATCTGATGCAAAACAGAGACTTCCAGGGAAGAAACTACAGAACATCAGATGGTAGATGCAGAACACTACGCCTAAACACCCATGGGTGAAGACGTAAACATGGGGAAAAGAACAGAATTCATTCTGTTATCCAGCTAAAACTCCCAAGAAATATTAGTAATAATATTACAGAAAATATGCCAAAAGCATGGGAGAATAGCAAGAGGGGACTTAAAGGAAAGGGAGAGAGGAAAACACTGAACAAGCAGTGTAACTTTATAGCAAGAATGACCAAAACAGGCCCTTGCCTCGAAAATAGGTAACTTAACATAATTTCATTAAAAAATTTTAAGTTACAGCCCTGATTATTTTCTGTCACTCATTTTTCCTCTCCTCCTTCTATTTCCTCCTTAGAACCACCATTTCTCTAATATTTATGAGTCTGGCATCATTTAAACTGAGATTTAAAAGCACAAAGATCAGTCAGATGTTAACTGATGAAGGGCCAAACAAAGAATGATTAATAGCGCCAATTTCGGAACGTCCTTGACACTGCGCATGCGCAGTAGAGGCGAAGTATGGAGGGCCATTCAGGACATGATTTCTTTGGTTTTAGATGAAAATTTTGGGGATTGGGGGGCAAAATTTGTGTTTGGCCCTAGATTTTTAAGAGTTAGCACCAGCTATGTCTGGGTCATTGGTACAGTATAAAAATATGAACCCAGGGACTCGATTTGAACAAACTTGAATCTGATCCCCCTAGACATGTTGTATACCAAATTTAAAAGAATTCTGCCTGGTGGATCTGAAGAAGAAGATTTTTAAAGAATAATCCTCATATTGCACCAAGTTAAAATTCGGGCTCCCATAGAAAGCCAAAATATGAACCCAGGGACTCGATTTGAACAAACTTGAATCTGATCCCCTAGAGATATTGTATACCAAATATCAAAGAATTCTACCAGGTGGATCTGAAGAAGAATATTTTTAAAGAATAATCGTCATATTGCACAGTTAAAATTTGGGCTCCCATAGCAAGCCCAAATATGAACCCAGGGACACGATTTGAACAAACTTGAATCTGACACTCCTGGAGATGCTGTATACCAAATATGAAAGAATTCTGCCTGGTGGATCTGAAGAAGAAGATTTTTAAAGAATAATCCTCATGTTGCACAAAGTTAAAATTCGGACTCCCATAGGGAGCCTAAATATCAACCCAGGGGACTCGATTTGGACAAACTTGAATCTGACCCCCCTAGAGATATTGTTTTCCAAATATCAAAGAATTCTGCCTGGTGGATCTGAAGAAGACGATTATTAAAGAATAATCCTCATATTGCACCAAGTTAAAATTCGGTCTCCTATAGGGAGACCAAATATGAACCCAGGGAATCGATTTGAATAAAATTGAATCTGACACCCCTAGAGATGTTGTATGCCAAATATGAAAGAATTCTGCCTGGTGGATCTGAAGAAAAAGATTTTTAAAGAATAATCCTCATATTGCACTAAGTTAAAATTTGGGCTCCTATAGGGAGCCCAAATATGAACCCAGGGACTCGATTTGAACAGACCTTAATCTGATCCCTCTAGAGATGATGTATACCAAATATGAAATAATTATGCCTGGTGGATCTGAAGAAGATTTTTAAAGAATAATCCTCATATATACCAAATATGAAAGAATTCTGCCAAGTGGATTTAAAAAATGAACCCAGGGACTCGATTTGAACAAACCTGAATCTGACCCCCCTAAAGATGTTGTATACCAAATATGAAAGAATTCTGCCTGGTGGATCTCAAGAAGAAGATTTTTAAAGAATAATCCTCATATTGCACTAAGTTAAAATTTGGGTTCCCATAGGGAGCCCAAATGTGAACCCAAGGACTTGATTTGAACAAACTTGAATCTGACCCCCCTAGAGATGGTGTATACCAAATATCAAAGAATTCTGCCTGGTGGATCTGAAGAAGATGATTATTAAAGAATAATCCTCATATTGCACTAAGTTAAAATTCGGGCTCCCATAGGGAACCCAAATACCAACCCAGGGAATCGATTTGAACAAAATTGAATCAGACCCCCTAAAGATGTTGTATACCAAATATGAAAGAATTCTGCCTGGTGGATCTCAAGAAAAAGATTTTTAAATAATAATCCTCATACAGTTAAAACTATAAGTCCTGTCATGAAATGCGCACAAATAGCACGTTGATACGCGCGTTAATGTACACGTTATGGCCCAAGTAAAGCTATCAAATTCTGTACATATGGCCTGTGCACAAGCAATGTTTCAGCCAAAGGACCTCCGGGTAACGCGGAGGTCCAATGGCAGAAACATTGCATGTGTTTGATATGAGTAACCAAGAGAACCTGCCATGCTTTGGATGCCATTTGATATGGCAATTGCGTACAATTCGAACATGCAATTAAGCCTAGAAAAGCGCACTATTCGTGACAGGACTTCTAGTTTTAACTGTATTGCACTAAGTTAAAATTCGGAGCCCAAATATCAACACAGGGACTCGATTTGAACAAACTTGAATCTGACCGCCCTAGAGATGTTGTATACCAAATATGAAAGAATTCTTCCATTGTGGATCTGAAGAAGAAGATTTTAAAGAATAATCCTCATATTGCACCAAGTTAAAATTCGGGCTCCCATAGGGAGCCCAAATATGAACCCAGGGTCTCGATTTGAACAAACTTGAATCTGACACCCCTAGAGATGTTGTATACCAAATATGAAAGAATTCTGCCTGGTGGATCTGAAGAAGATTTTTAAAGAATAATCCTCATATTGCACTACATGTAAGTTAAAATTTGGGCTCCCATAGGGAGCCCAAATATGAACCCAGGGACTCGATTTGAACAAACCTGAATCTGATCCCCCTAGAGATGTTGTATACCAAATATGAAAGAATTCTGCCTGGTGGATCTGAAGAAGATTTTTAAAGAATAATCCTCATATTGCACTAAGTTAATATTCGGGCCCCCATAGGGAGCCCAAATATGAACCCAGGGACTCGATTTGAACAAACCTGAATCTGATCCCCCTAGAGATGTTGTATACCAAATATGAAAGAATTCTGCCTGGTGGATCTGAAGAAGATTTTTAAAGAATAATCCTCATATTGCACTAAGTTAATATTCGGGCCCCCATAGGGAGCCCAAATATGAACCCAGGGACTCGATTTGAACAAACTTGAATCTGACCCCCCTAGAGATGTTGTATACCAAATATGAAAGAATTCTGCCTGGTGGATCTGAAGATTTTTTTTTATTTTGGAAAGAAGTTCATGGGTGCTATCAGACCTGGGCGTGGCAACTTTATTTGAACAAACTTGAATTGACATATGATAGGGAACATGCACAGCAAATTTTGTTGAATTTGGTCCAGTAGTTTGTGAGAAGTCGATAATGTAAAGTTTACTACAGACGGACGGACGGCGGACAGAAAGTGATTAGTAAAGCTCCCCTTGAGCTTTGCTCAGGTGAGCTAAAATCAATCTTTTTGTTTGTTACGCAACATACATGTATAAGTCGCCTGACTGTCACAAACACATTTTCAATTTGTCAAGTTCATTTTTAACACTGAAGAAACACATCAAGGGGGGTAACAAGTTGAACAATGAAAATTAAATAATATACTCTGACGTCACGTGAGTATTTGTAAACAAGGCACTAAACAACTTAACAACACACATTAACATCAAAGTTATTATTCAATCAAGACGCAAAGTATGTGTGCTCAGTATCTTCTTGGTTAATATAGCCAAGTGAATTGTATTCTTACACAAAACCGTATTAACACTATTTACCAGAATAAACCACAATCTTCACAAGAGAACAATATCCTGTGATTGTGTCATTTATAACGATCTTCCCCCACCCCACCTACCAAAAATGCAAATATTATTTCGGCTAACACTGCCCAGCACCAGGGGTCAGCCTGGCAGCTGATTTTAGGGAGAAGTGACGTCTCCCTCCAGAGACTTTAGGGAGAAGTCAGGAGCCAGGAGGGAGAAGTCAGTGGACATGAGGGAGAAGTCAGAAAAATACAAAACGTATATGACATCGTGACAAAATAAATGTACACAGGACACAGTTGTGGAGAAAAAAATAAATAAAAGTTATACAAACAAATACACACACACAAAACTAAGTCATGTAGGTTAAAATCCTCCCCCCTCCCCTACAAAAAATTGTGTCGTCCATGGTTTCTGAATACCCTAACTCTTTCCCTAACAGTGATGACTAGGGTTACCATGCAGTTGATTTTGTATTTGCCTCAATGCAGTGGATTTGAAATTTAGCATTACCCATGGTGTGGTGAGAGTGTTCCTCTCTGTAAGAGAAGGTATATTCTTTAAAAAAAAATATTTAAAGTATTTAAAATAAATTTCAAGTTCACATAAGAAGCTGGGTCATTCGTGGTTTCTGAATGTCCTAATTGAATTGAAAAGTGTAGTTAAAAAAGTTTTCAACATCCTTCATAAATTAAGCGTCATTAACAATTTGAGTTAATTTATTTCTAAGGTAAATGACAAAATATTTCAGTTGCCTCCCTTACCTGCTGCGCTGGGTGATACATGTAATACTCTGTTCAGAAAAATGACAATTTCTGCCATCCATCTTACATGTACATTGACATGTGTGATTGGTTCTATAAGGCCTGCCATTCTTATCCATCCTTATACAGTTAAAACTAGAAGTCCTGTCACGAATAGTGCGCTTTTCTAGGCTTAATTGCACGTTGGAATTGCGCGCAATTGCCATATCGAATGGCATCCAAAGCACGGCAGGTTCTCTTGGTTACTCATAGCAAACACATGCAATGTTTCTGCCAATGGACCTCCGGGTTGCACATTGCTTGTGCACAGGCCATATGTACAGAATTTGATAGCTTTACTTGGGCCATAACGCGTACATTAATGCGCATATCAACTTGCTGTTTGTGCGCATTTCATGACAGGACTTCTAGTTTTAACCGTATGTGTGATTTCTATCGTAGCCTTATTACATTTAACCCCCTTCCAACATAGGTTTTCAAAGAAAAACTTTCAAAATTGCAGGGGGAATTTCAATGCAACCAATTTTTCAGTGGAACAGAGCGTAACCTTAAGCAATTTCGACGTTTTTATGGATGAACTGTACCCTGCACATTTTGGGGGGTTTTGAAACGGTGGTTAACTTTAATAAATTCTAATAAACTTGATGCGTGTCTTGTGTGATTCGTTGTTTTTGCTGACACTTTTGGTTTTAAATAGCATTTTGTGCTGGTTGCTATCAGTTGGGGCGTATTGTTCGAACGACTACGCCATTACAACTCTTTTCAGAAATATAAAATTGGGCTAGTTTAGACTATTTTCAGAGCCGTATGACGGATTTTAACTGCAGCCGTGTTTACTTTTTTGTGAATATGGAACCGTTGTTTTTTGGGAAATAAAACATAAGAAAATACAGTAAACTGCCACGCCCCCAATGTAAGTCAAGGCGACTTCTTCGCCCTAGTCGCCTACTCGGCTGACCGCTGGCTTCAAGTCTTGATTGTGGTACCCATGTTAAGATATCTGAACAGTTTTCGATATACCGGTATATCACAGTAAAATACCGGTATTCCGTTTGGAATATCGTGCAGCCCTAATGTAGTCTGTACTAAAGTTTTTTTTGCGTTTTGGGCTCGGCAAGCCATCATGGTTGAATGATCACGACCAAAAGGGGCACTGTCATCTGGGCATAATCTGGAGTGATCCTATGAAGTTACAATAAAATCCCTTCATATATATGACCTGTAGACTGTCCTCAAGGTTTTCGGGCTTCAGGTCCCAAAAGGGGACATTCTCATCTGGGCATCATCTGGTGTGATCCTATGAAGTTACAATGAAATCCCTTCATACATATGACCTGCAGACTGTGCTCAAGGTTTTCAAGCTTCGAGCACCTGTAGCCATCACAGATGACCAATCATGACCAAAAGGGGATGTCATCATCTAGGCATTATATGGAGTCAACCTACCAAGTTACAGTGAAATCCCTTCATAAATATGACCTACAGGCTATGCTAAAGGTTTTCGGGCTCAGGCAGCCATCATGGTTGAATGAGAACAACCAACAGGGGACATTCTCATCTGGGCATCATCTGGAGTGATCCTACGAAGTTACAATGAAATCCCTTCATAAATATGACCTGTAGACTGTGTTCAAGGTTTTCGGGCTTCGGGCCCCTGTAGTGGTCACAGTGAGTAGACCAGTCATGACAAAAAGGGATGTCATCATCTAGGCATTATATGGAGACAACCCTACAAGTTACAATAAAATCTTTCCATAAATATGACTTATTGACTATGCTATAGGTTTTTGGGCTCAGGCAGCCATCAAGGCTGAATGATTGCGACCAAAGAGGATGTCATCATCTAGGCATTATATGGAGTCAACCTAACAAGCTACAATGAAATCCCTTCATAAATATGACCTGTAGACTGTGCTAAAGGTTTTTGGGCGTCGGGCTTGGGCAGCCATCATGGTTTAATGATCGCAACCAAAAGGGGACATTCTTATCTTTAGTGATCATATGAAGTTACAATGAAATCCTTTCAAAAATATGACCTGTAGACTGTGCTCAAGATTTTCGGGCTTCGGGCACCTGTAGCCATCACAGTTGACCAATCACGACCAAAATGTGATGTCATCATCTAGGCATTATATGGAGTCAACCTAACAAGATACAATGAAATCCTTCCATAAATACGACCTATAGACTATGCTAAAGATTTTTAGGCTCGGCAGCCATCAAGGATGAATGATCGGGACCAAAACGGGATGTTCTCATCTAGACATTATTTGGAGTCATCCTACCAAGCTACAATGAAATTCCTTCATAAATATGACCTGTAGACTGTGTTAAAGGTTTTCGGGCCCCTGTAGCCGTCATAGTTGCCCAAAAGGGGACGTTCTCATCTAGACGTTTTATGAAGTCAACCTACCAAGTTACAATGAAATCCCTTCAAAAATATGACCTGCAGACTGTGCTACAGGTTTTCGGGCTTTGGGCTCGGGCAGCCATCATGGTTGAATGATCGCAACCAAAAGGGCACATTCTCATCTGGGCATCATCTGGAGTGATCCTACAAAGTTACAATGAAATCCCTTCATAAATATGACCTGTAGACTGTGCTCAAGGTTTTTGGGCTTCAGGCACCTGTAGCCATCACAGTTGACCAATCACGACCAAAAGGAAATGTCATTATCTAGGGATTATATGGAGTCAACCTAATAAGTTACAATGAAATCCTTCCATAAATATGACCTATAGACTGTGCTAAAGGTTTTTGGGCTCGGGCAGCCATCAAGGCTAAATGATCGCGATCATTGGAGTCATGCTACCAAGTTACATTGAAATCCCATCATAAATATGACCTCTAGACCATGCTTAAGGCTTTTGGGCTTTGGGCCCCTTTAACCATCACAGTTGCCCAATTGCATCCAAAAGGAGATGTTTTCATTTAGACACTATATGAAGTCAACCTACCAAGTTACAGTGAAATCCCTTCATAAATATGACCTGTAGACTGTGCTATAGGTTTTCGGGCTCAGGCAGCCATCATGGTTGAATGAGCACAACCAAAAGGGGACATTCTCATCTGGGCATCATCTGGAGTGATCCTACGAAGATACAATGAAATCCCTTCATAAATATGACCTGTAGACTGTGTTCAAGGTTTTCGGGCCCCTGTAGTGGTCACAGTGAGTAGACCAGTCATGACAAAAAGGGATGTCATCATCTAGGCATTATATGGAGACAACTCTACAAGTTACAATGAAATCTTTCCATAAATATGACTTATTGACTATGCTATAGGTTTTTGGGCTCGGGCAGCCATCAAGGCTGAATGATTGTGACCAAAGAGGATGTCATCATCTAGGCATTATATGGAGTCAACCTAACAAGCTACAATGAAATCCCTTCATAAATATGACCTGTAGACTGTGCTAAAGGTTTTTGGGCATCGGGCTTGGGCAGCCATCATGGTTTAATGATCGCAACCAAAAAGGGACATTCTCATCTGGAGTGATCCTATGAAGTAACAATGAAATCCTTTCATAAATATGACCTGTAGACTGTGCTCAAGATTTTCGGGCTTCGGGCACCTGTAGCCATCACAGTTGACCAATCACGACCAAAATGTGATGTCATCATCTAGGCATTATATGGAGTCAACCTAACAAGTTACAATGAAATCCTTCCATAAATACGACCTATAGACTATGCTAAAGATTTTTAGGCTCGGCAGCCATCAAGGCTGATTGATTGGGACCAAAAGGGGACGTTCTCATCTAGACATTATTTGGAGTCAACCTACCAAGCTACAATGAAATCCGTTCATAATTATGACCTGTAGACTGTTCTTAAGGTTTTCGGGCTTCGGGCCCCTGTTGCCGTCACAGTTGCCCAATCGTGTCCTAACGGGGACGTTCTCATCTAGACATTATATGAAGTCAACCTACCAAGTTACAATGAAATCCCTTCATAAATATGACCTGTAGACTGTGCTAAAAGTTTTCGGGCTCGGGCGTCCATCATGGTTGAATGATCGCAACCAAAAGGGCACATTCTCATCTGGAGTGATCTAACGAAGATACAATGAAATCCATAAATATGACCTGTAGACTGTGCTCAAAGTTTTCGGGCTTTGGGCACCTGTAGCCGTCACAGTTGACCAATCACGACCAAAAGAGGATGTCATCAGCAAGGCATTATATGGAGTCAACCTAACAAGTTACAATGAAACCCCTTCATAAATATGACCTTTTGACTATGCTAAAGATTTTTGGGCTCCGACAGCCATCAAGGCTGAATGATCGAGATCAAAATGGGACGTTCTCATCTGGACATTATTTGGAGTCATCCTACCAAGTTACAATGAAATCCCTTCATAAATATGACCTGTAGACTGTGCAATGTTTTGGGGCTTTGGGCCCCTATAGCCATCACAGTTGCCCAATCATGTCCAAAAGGGGACTTTCTCATCTAGACATAATATGAAGTCAACCTATCAAGATACAATGAAATCCCTTCATAAATATGACCTGTAGACTGTGCTAAAGGTTTTGGGGTTTTGGGCTCGGGCAGTCATCACGGTTGACGGATCACGCCCAAATGGGGAAATTCTCATCTAGACATCATACAGATTACGGAGTCATCGTAGCAAGTTACAATGAAATCCCTCCATATTAAACATGACCTGCAGACTGTGCTAAACGTTTTTGGGTTTTGGGCTTGGGCAGCCATCACGATTGACAGATCATGCCCAAAAGGGGATGTTTTCATCTAGGCATTATACAGAGGTATCCTACCAAGTTACAATGAAATACCTTCATAAATACGACCTGTAGACTGTGCTAATGGTTTTCGGGTTTTGGGCTCGGGCAGCCATACTGGTTGACCGATCACAACCAAAAGGGGACGTTCTCATCTAGACATGACCCAAAACCTGCATATGAAATTTCGTGACGATCAGACAAGATCTACAGGGTGTAGCCTGTACTTGAAGGCTGAATAAAAAAAACTTTAACCAAAACTCCAAATGTTAACTAAACAGGGGGAAAAAAAAAACCCACTTGAACCTTCAGTAAAAGAAACCACAAACTTTAACCAAAACTCTAAATGTTAACAGGCGAACAGACGGACGGACGGATGGACAAAAGTCATGACTATAGCCCTCACTGTAAACAGTCGGGCTAAAAATGTTAATTCGACAGTAGGGTGTCCTCTTTCCTCAGGTAGTCTCCGATGTGACGATGTCAAGGTAGGTAACATCAAATTGGGAATATATAAGATATTGCTGATGAATTTTTTTTACAACCTCCCACTGTTTTCTGGTTCTGCTGTAACTCAACCCAGATAATTTTCGCAGTTTTGGTCAGTCCCAACTGTCACATTATTGTGGCTGAGTTGCCACGATCGCAACAAAGCTCTCAAGGATATCCAACAGAAATAATTTTAGAGCCACTTTTTCAAAGATTCGATGTTTGTTTTCATCGAATGTATTGTCTTAAAAATACATGCGGGCCTACACATCGACACTAACTTCGTTGTGGATACCAGGAAATCTAAACTTGCACATCATCTCATGTATTATTCTACTAGCCTACTCATATAAATGTTGTAAAAACTACATGTGGTCAGTGGGCGATATAAAGGTGAAGGTTAGTATGCTTATTGGAGAGATTTAGAAGAATGGGACACAGGATGTCATCAATGAGTTCGCTTCCGAGTGTCAGGAGGAGAGAAGAGATGTGGGAATAGGGAGGCGGTTGGAGGAGCAGGAGCAACCAAGGTCTTCTCACATGAAACCGTGACAAATCAGTGGTCGGCCAAAGTGTTAATAATAAAATAATAATGTGACTAAATATTGTCTTTACTGTATAGTACTATATGACTATATGTTGCACTGTCAATTCCCCAGAAAAATATAAATATCGAAATGACCGATATTTTGATTTGGTTTCGGTATGTTTTGCGGTATCCCTGTAATAACGAAACCTTGTTCAGCGATCTGAACATAGTGGCTACCCCTCTACGTTCACTTCCCATTCAAATCTGTTGTCAAATTCCCCCATCAAGTTTTTATGGGAACTCAAAACTCGAAATTACTTCAAATTAGGAATATAAATCAAGCTTTCGCCCTTATTACCGGCTGCACTCGATAGTACACGTATTTCCTTACATTTGTGCAGAGTGATTTGATCCAAATTATGTTTTATCCTTGAATTATCGATATATGAATACTCGCGAAGCGCCAACGAATACTTCGATATTGCCCATGTTTTTGTCTAAATATAAAACAATAAACCGGTAATTGTCAGCGAAACGAATAGACCTTTTTGTCGATGTGGAATCGGAAACTCAATCGCATTCACATAGAGGTTATCAAACTTGATCGCATTCGTGCAGAGGAGGTTATCAACCTCCTCTGCACAAATGCGATCGACTTTCTGTTTTATATTTAGACAATTACATGGACGATATCGAAGCATTCGTTGACGCTTTGTGAGTATTCAAATATCGATAATTAAAGGATAAAACATAGTTTGGATCAATAGCAGTTCAACGATCTGAACGAGTGAACGTAGTGGCTACCACTCTACGTTCAGATTCTTCCCATTCAATTCTGTAAAAAAAGTCCCCATGAAGTTTTTTATGGGAACTCAAAACTCGAAAATAGGAATATATACCGTATCAAGCTTTCGCCCTTATTACTGGCTGCATTCGATAGTACACGTCTTCCTTTACATTTGGGCAGAGCTTATTGATCCAAACTACGCTTTATCCTTTATCATTATTTGAATACTCGCAAAGCGTCAACAAATGTTTCGATATCGTCCATGTTTTTGTCTAAATATAAAACAGTAAAAACAATATTCGGTAATGGCGCCGAAACGAATAGACAGTTTCATCAATGCGGAATCACGAACTCATTCACGCAGAGGAGGTTGATAACCTTGATGGAAATGTCTAATTGTTTTGAATGAGAATAAGAAGAATCTGAACGAAGATGGGTAGCCACTACATTCAGATCGATGAACTAACTGAAACCGTACCAAAATTTGGTATACCACACAGCTCTAATATAAAAGCTTTCTTCGGTTATTTGATTGAGCAAATTACCTAGCAAACGTAAAATTATCTGCCATGTCTCCATAATTTCCATTGCTATGCTTCTGGTAAAACCTCAAGTAGATCCATCCAACAAACATACCAATTCCAAACATAATTGGGTACGTTCCATCGAACACACCTGCCACTCGCAATAGAATGGCAGCACACAGCAACAAAAGTGGAATGTGCGTGTTTCTCAGTTTACCCAATGGTGATGTGGCAATTACATTGTCTGGCATGCTCTGTTTCAATGCCACTGAGAACCCAGCTATGTTACCAGCCAATCCGTGAATGTGTGTGTCGAACAAGTAAACATAGTTTTTTGTTGTAAAATATAGGAAAAGATAAACGAAAGATGTGATCACTGCCACTGAAAAATTTACAACAAAGAAGAAAATAAACATATCGAGAGCACCCCATAAAGGTTCCAAAATTTTTCCACACACCATCAACACAATTATGTCAATGATCACATCCCAAATATGCGTTTCTATGAACCAATGCGTGAAATACGTCCATGCCCAAAAGTTTGGTGGCAAGACATATCCCGGTATCACTGTTGTAGCAACTATGACAGATTCGCTGAATGAAAGAACATAACCAAACACTACTGATAATGCTACAATTTTAACAACTATGCTTGTATTCCCAAATGCCACAGAAATGTGTTCTCTGACAACCGGAAGATTTCGCTGTGCTATACCAGCAGCCATCTTGTTACTTTCGTCAAGTTTGGCAACGTCACTTGCCGAACTGTTGGATCGCAGCGCATTCAAAACACAGAAAACGAAGTGAAATAGTACATTATTGTAACGCGGAATGCGGCAGACTGACCGGCAAAAATCTGCGCACAAGAGTTTATCTCAGGTTGCTGCTGGAAATGAACAAGCTCGGACACGTCGTAATGTTACAAAGAATGATAGCCTTAATAGTATGTAGGTAACTATCAGTAATAATGGTACCGTTTTAGCTACCTGCTGATTTGTCTTGGTGGTAACAGGACGAAACCGCTGCTGGACATTTCGGCCCATAACAAATTCGACCCAGGACACTTTCGACCCATAACGTTTTCGGACCAAACATATTCGGCCCATAACATTTTCGGCCCTAAGGGGTGAAAGCTTGTAACTTAGTGTGCTAGCAATACATCAGCATTGGATTGGGAAATTGAGAAGGCTCTCGCATAACCCGGTGTGGGGGTGGAGGTGGGAAGACAATTTCTCGACCGGGATATTCTCCAGAATCCTGATCTAAGGTAATTAACACTTTGAAAACCTGAGGGCGGGGGGGGGGGGGGGGGGGGTTATATTCTCCAGTATCCGGACCTAAGGTAATTAACAGTTTCAAAAACTGAACTGGGGGGGGGGGGGGATATTCTCCAGGATCCTGACCTAAGGTAATTAACAGTTTCCCAAACTAACATTATTTGTGAGCATGCAGTTTCCCGATACCGATGTATTGCTAGCGCACATGTTACAAATTTTCACCCCTTAGAAGACTTTCCTAGAATCCCAGTCGAACTTCGACTTAGATTCTAGGAAAGGCTTCTAAGGGGTGAAAGTTTGTAACTTTTGTGAAAATTTGGGAACTTGTGAATGCTCACATATAACCTGGGTGGGGGAGGGGAGGGGCAACATTTTCTCGACCGGGGCCTATATTGATATTTGTTTTTAAAAAGACAACACGAGGAACGGTTTAAAAATCAAATTATTTCATTTTATTTTATTTTTTGTATATAATATTACATATACAAAATAGTGAAAATACAAGGAAGATCACATTACGTGTTCACTGCATATAAACGGGAATCACTTGATCGATTTTCACTCAAAATAATAATTTAGTGAATACAAATTAATATGTAAATTGGTGAATCATTCACCCAACACACCCCAATCAACACTGATTAGTGAGTAGACAGCTGATATAATGTAGCTAATTAATTTAATTATACATAGCACACTCAGTGGATTTTTAGAACACGTAATGCAGTTCAAACATCAGACATTTTACAGATATATATATTCAAAATTCAAGAATTTAGTCGTCTGCAGGTCCGTAAATTTTGCCGCACTCTCAAAAGTTGGGATGTGGTCTTCTCACCTTTGGCGTACTCGGCCCAATAAGAGTGTAGCTTTCCCGTGATTTCTCTTTCAAGTTTCCTTTGATTTCTGAGCATCTGTTCCTCACAAATTAGGCGGTATGTTATGTCCACAAGATCTGCTTCCCTCCTCAGCAACGGCACCATGACATAAAAGGAAAGGTTACATTTGCCTACATTCGCGTTGATCCTCGTGTGCCATCCTGTTATTAAAAAGAAAATTGATGCTTATTAAATACAATATGTTTAATGTTTTATTAAGGCACACTATTAAAATCAGTATTTCATTTATATTCTATTGACGTTCATTATAATTTTGTACCGGGTATTAAAATGGAATACTTTACCTTCAACATCAATATTCGTGCGGATATTTGTTTCCTATATGGACCAGGTGTGTGGAGGCCAAACTGAGCTGGAGAGCCATGTTGATCCAATATATCTGGTTAGACGTTTCAGCTCTGGAGAGTAGGGATCTGCGAATCACATTTTTTTCGAATCGAATCTCGAATCGAATCATACCTTTGATATCGATATCGAATCGAATCTGAAAAGGCAAGAAGCTGAAAGAAATACAGTGGCGTAAAAAACGTGGGGTGGGGTGGGGGGTGGTAAGGGGGTATTTACCACCACTTCTCCCCCCCCCAAAAAAAATTATTAACCCATCGTCCCGATTAAACTCGAGGCGATGTTTAAAGTCAGTCCAAAACAAAACACAACAAAATAGGTGGCAGGGACACCCTTCTCGTACTCTCTCCAGCTCACCATTGTGCGGTGTATTGCCTCACGACCAGTAACCCAGG
Organism: Pictodentalium vernedei; assembly: GCA_031216915.1. Classification (NCBI taxonomy): domain Eukaryota; kingdom Metazoa; phylum Mollusca; class Scaphopoda; order Dentaliida; family Dentaliidae; genus Pictodentalium; species Pictodentalium vernedei. The sequence continues at coordinate 768,833,578 of CM062296.1, forward strand.
ACCTAGTCCAAACTTGGACCCAAAGTCCGTGATATAATTTTTTGGTGTGGTACGTCCTTTGGGACGTACCACACCAAAAAATTATATTACGGACTTTGGGTCCAAGTTTGGACTACCCAGGGCCCGGATATTGTCTCGACCGGGCCCGGATATACTCTCGACGGCGCTGCATCTATCCGCCGGTATTCTGGCCGATTCGAAAACATGCGAATCTCCGGATCGATTTGATGTCGATCCCAAATTGGACGCACGATGTCGACATCGAATCGAATCTCGAATATTCGCAGGACCCTACTGGAGAGTTGGCACGTGACTCTAAGGCACTAAAAGCTGACTGGATGTCTGATGGAGGAAGGAAATGTAATGCCAACAAGGATCTGATGTAACGGTACTCTGGTCCACGTTCACTGTATGTTGTCTTCAAACCCAACTCTTGTGTTTTTCGCTAAACAGTCTGGGTGAAGTGGAAGGCACACCCCCTTGTTACTGTCTCTGGAAATTCTTCTCGCATTGCATTCCAAGCACCTGTAAAATTTGGAAAGTGTATAAGTTAATACAACAGATAGGGACTATTAAATAGGAAATGAAATATTAGTATTTATTATATATATTCTCCGCTTACAAAATGTACACAACGCTACACTATAATAATTACATTTTTCAAAGTCTGTAACAAATCCTTCAACCACAAGTTCACCAGTACCTTTTTTTTTTAATACCTGGAAAACCTGTTGAAAGTGAGAAAGCATCATTACTTGTATGTTTAAAAATAAATAATATCCAAACTGAAAAAAGTCGAATATTAACGTCTTCAAAAATTATAATTTTTTAACTTCGTAATAAACGAGATACTTACTGCTTTATAACCTTCAGTCTTGCGTCTTGACATGAGGCAAAAAACTAGCGGCACCTACTTCATACTGTCGCCTTTTCTGATAAATGCATGGATTGACCACATCTGCGTGAATGGTTTGGATACGATCTTAAAGGTTCCATCACAGTACCATCTTTTTGCATCCTGCAGAAGCTGAAGCTGTTTTGGGGTGGCAAATATTAAATGTCTCTCCGAGTCTACATTTATATCTCCGATCAAAAAATCAACGCATTGCAGAAAATCAGTATTTAACTGTAAATAGAAAAAACGCATTTAATTGTTTGTGAGGGTGTGTGTGTTTGTGTGTGTGTGTGTGGGAGGGGGGGGGGGTCTGTGTGTGTGTCTGTGTGGGTATGTCTTTTCTATTTTGTGTGAAAATACAACTTACCACAAAGTCTAGGTTAACTGGTTCAGATTTTGAGACGGAACGGCCCAGATTTCGAGACAGAACGATCCACATTTTTGGACAGAACGGCCCCCATTGAAAAAATTATTTCTTATTTTTTATGCCCCCATTATTTTTTTTCACATAAGTTTATTTGTATTTAGAAAAAAAAAACTTACCATTACAGTGTGGGGTTGGAGTCAAGTTGCGCCCGCTCAGATTTTGCCGCGAATTAATCATAAACTGAATAATTCGCGAAACCGGTTCACACCACGAGGACATACTAAACAGAACTTAAGTGAACCACCGGGTTCCAGACAAGTGCCAATCCTCCACCCCCCCCCCTCCCCCTGGAAAAAAGCGAAATCTAAGATAATATATTTGAATAACAAAGAGAACAACTTGAAAGTAATGGATTCGACAGTAAGCTTGGAACTTTTGTGAGTCGTCTTAAGTCTATTATGCCATCACTCTACATCAGTCTTTTTTTGATGGACCATCTATAAAAACACCACGACTGCACTGGTCATACTGTGCTATCTATCCACGAGCGTTCCACATATTCAAAAATCTCACCATTTCATCTGCCTCTGGGTCCACTTTTGGGCCGTAACTCTTCAAAAGCGGGTCCAATGTCATCCACTGGTAACATGGACAAAGCAAAAGAGAAAGAAATGGTTTCGCGCGCCAAAGGCGCGCTGGGACGCTGTGGGACAAGCCCCTTTCGACTCTCTGTGACTATTAGAGATCTTGTGGCCACATGTCTAGACGTGTTGCAGGAGGAAAAGGATCGAGTACTAGGCAGATGTCCCGGGCTAGATGGTCAGGATGCGTGTTGGGTTGTCTTTTGTGTTGGTCGTTGACTGAACCCTCGGGTGAGGACCAGAGCGAGAGGGGGTCCTCTCACAAAGGTGCTACCTCTCCCCGAGGGTGTTGTGGTGTTTGTTCGGGCAAATAAAGTCTGCCATTTTGAAGGTTAATCATTATGCGGTGATGGGCCATCATTGGCAAGTGTAGTCTGCCTCAGGCAGTTGATGGAAACTGGAGTTTGTTCATTTTTCTGGCTTACAGTTGGATGTATCTTTGGATAAAAAAAAACAACAACGGCCCCTTTCGGTGACCACCCATAGAAAGACCTGAACTTCCCTGGTTCGGGGGCAGGCCTCCATTGGAACCTATTTGGCTGGGTCAAAAATGCGCACTACATACGCTTACAGAAAGAGGAGAAGCGGGGCGCGGGACCATCTCTCGCCTCCCTGGAGGTGGGTGACCACTTCTTGGGATGGAGCGGAGTATGTTCAGAGCCCGTAGCGGCTACTGTTGTCCATATCTGTTATAGTTTCCATAGCGGTTATTGAGGTGCTGGCGATCCAAAAGAAAGCATATCTGTGTACCTGCTAAAAGAAAAAGGCAGAATTAGTATGATAGACAAAGTATGTGGTTACATTGTGGGAGGCTGCTTGTAAACTACCTGTTTCCTATTCCCAGTTTTTGTTTGTTTTAAGACGATGAATTATTAGTGGTTTAGCTGAGTCGGTGAAGGCAGCCCTTCCTGGTAGAAGGTCACAACTGAGCCGTTATTACTGCCTGTTTATTCACCTTCTCGTTCCCGATTTTGTTTATTCACAGACATGGGATTTTTACTGGATTAGGTGAGTCGGCGAAGGCATCCCTCCCTCGTAGAAGGTCACGGCTGAACCGTTTTTACTGCCTGTTTGTTCACTTTCTCTAGACCAGTTTTAGCTTATTTTAAGACGTTGGATTTTTAATGATTTAGCGAAGTCGGCGAAGACAGCCCTTCCTGGCAGAAGGACACAGCTGAGCCACTTTTACTGCCTGTTTATTCACCTTCTCGTTCTCGATTTTGTTTATTCATAGACGTTGGATTTTAACTGGATTAGTTGAGTCGGCAAAGGCAGCCCTCTCTGGTAGAAGGTCACAGCTGAGCCGTTTTACTGCCTGTTTATTCACCTTCTCTAGCCCAGTTTTAGCTTATTTTAAGACGTTGGATTTTTAATGATTTAGCTCGGTCTTCGTTTTTTTCCGGTCGAAATGGGAGGGAGGGGGCAGGCCTTAGCAAAGAGCCACACCCGAGGGTGTTCCCTGCCCTTACCTCCGTGGTTTGGTTCCTACTTACACGGTGGTTAGATTAAATTTAGGCGTTTTAGGGTTTTTGACGGCTTTCGCAAATGTCCTGTAGTTCGGAAATTAGTTGGCTGTCGGCGAACCGGTCGTGATTTTTCGCGGCTAGGGAGGCGAGGCGGTCTTTTATGGTTGGGATTTCGGCTCTGTCGTGGAATGTTTTGACAGGAGTATCCCAAGGAGCACGGAGGACGATCCTGAGCGGTGATTTTGGACCTTTTGGAGTTTCCCCATATTTGTTTGATTTAGTCCTGTTAGGTTGATGGCCCATACTCGAGTACAGGGCGCACAAACCTTTGTATAGTTTAAGTAGAATAGTCTGCTTGGCTCCCCAGGATGTACCTCATATCGGTTTTCGTAAATTAATACGTTTTGTCGCTTTGCTGGCAATATCGTTGGTGTGTTTATTGAAAGATAGGTTTTGGTCAATGGTAATGCCCACGAATTTCGCTTCTGTGCATTCAGGGAGGACTCTGTCCGAAAGTTTTAGCTCAAAGTTCCGATTGTTATCTTACGTTTGAACGCGATTCTTTGGGTTTTGTTTAGCGTTAAGCTTTGTTCTCCATTTGACACACCATTGCTCCAGGTCATCGAGGGCGCGTTATAGGGGTTTTTGAACGAGATTGGCGGGGTTATTAGAGTCCCAGAGGCCCTTATCGTTTGCAAATTGTCAGATCTGAACGCGATTATCAGAGATTTTAAGGTCATTGACGTAGATGACGTACTAGTAGGAGGCTGAGGACGGATCCTTGGGAGGTGCCTGCTTCTAGGGGACACTATCGGACATTTCCTTGTTGACTCTGACTTTTATTTCGCGATCGTTGAGGAAGGAGGAGAGTAATCTGCTGAGTAGTGTCATGGGGAGATTCATTTTTGATAATTTAAGGCACATTCCGTTGTGCCAAACCGAATCGAACGCTTTTTCTACGTCTAGTAGGATTGCCGCGCCTATTTGCTAGTTGTTGTACGCGGTTTTTATTTGACTGACAAGGCTGTAGACATGCTCAATACCTTCTTTACGGTCCCTATAAGCTCTTTGTCATTTACTAAAGAAGTCTGTTTCTTCAAGGTGCCCCCTCAGTCGATTGGTAAGGATTCTTTCGAATATCTTGCCAATGCAACGAAGCAAAAACATTTCTCAAAAGTTCATATACATTGTCTCTGGTATAATAGACACTCCGCAAACCAGTCTTCTGAACCTTTTTCCACAATGCCTGCCCAAAACGAAACTCGCACCTCTGTATTGTTGGCTCATCAAACTTGACCTCCATCCTTGCCCTAACCCAAATTTAAAATCAGCAACAGATGTGTTCACTTCAGTTGACGGCAAAAGTATCGCTTGAAAAAAAACTTTTAAATTTTTGTGAAAATATTTAATTCACCCCTTTCATCCTTTTTGCAAATGTAACATTATTAAATAAAATAATAGAAAAGTAAATAATATATAGAAAAAGGACCAACAAATTTCATCTTATGAAACGAAATGGTTTTAGCGCGCCGGAGGCGCGCAGGGACGCTGTGGGACAAGCCCCTTTCGACCCTCAGTGACTGTTTAGGATCTGGTAGCTTCATGTCAAGGCGTGTTGAAGAAGGAAGAGGTTCGGGTATTCAGCAGTTGTCCTTGGCTAGAGTATCAGCGGTGTTGGGTTGACTTCGTTGACTGACCCCTCGGGTGAGGACCAGTGTGAGAGGTAGGGTTCTCTCACAAGGGTACTACCTCTCCCCGAGGGTGCTGTAGTGTTTTATTTTTCAGGCAAGTATAGTCTGCCACTTCGGAGATGAATCAGGTAGCGATGGCTGGCCATCATTGGCAAGTACAGTCTGCCTCAGGCTATCTTAATCGGTTTTCAGGTTTTGCAGTAGGACGTCTTTTTGGATAGATGACAACCACGACCCTTTCGGGGACCACCAGTAGAAAGACCCGAACTTCCCTGGAACGGGGGCAGGCCTGCATTGTAACCTATTTGGTCAACAAATGCGCTCTACAGACGCTTACAAAAAGGGGAAGAGGTGGGACGCAGGACCAACGCTCGCCTCCCTTGAAGTGGGTGACCACTTCTAGGGATGGAGCGGAGGATGTTCAGGATCCATAGAGGTTACTGTTTCCATAACGGTTATAGTTTCCATTGCGGTTATTGAGGTGCTGGTCATTAAAAAGAAAGCATCTCTGTGTACCTGCTAAAAGAAGAAGGCAGAATTAATTTGATATTTCTAGAGAATAATGAAAACAGTTTGAGATTTACCATTTACATCTTACCAGTTTTGAATATTTTTAGGCGGTCAGTTATTAGTGGTTATTAGCTGAGTTGGTAACGACAGCCCTTCCTAGTAAAAGGTCACAGCTTTCGCCGTTATCACTCCCTGTTAATTCACCTTCCCTTTACCAATATTGTCGGTTCACGGGTACTGGAACTTGCTGACTTTTATATTTTAAGATGTTTGATTTTTAGTGTTTTAGTTGAGTTGGTGAAGACAGCCCTTCCTGGTAGAAGGTCACAGCTTTCGCCGTTTTCACTGCCTGTTAGTTCACCTTCCCTTTACCAATAATGTCGGTTCGCGGGTGTTGGATCTTGCTGAATTTCAGATTTGGGACGTTTGATTTTTTTAGTGGAGTTGGTGAAGCCAGCCCTTCCTGGTAGAAGGTCACAGCTTTCGCCGTTATCACTGCCTGCTAGTTCACCTTCCCTTTACCAATATTGTCGGTTCACGGGTGTTGGATCTTGCTGAATTCCATATTTTAAGACGTTTGATTTTTAGTGTTTTAGTTGAGTTGATTAAATTATAGAGATTTTAGTTGAGTCGTTGAAAACCGCTCTTCCTGGCCGAGGGTCACAGCTTCCCCGTTTCCACTCGCCCCTTTTAGGAATCATCCGGTCGAGATAGGGGGAGGGGCAGGCCTTAACAAAGAGCCTGCACCTCCCCCGTCTCGAAAAGATTTCCCAAAAAGGCGAGAAAAAACCTTCGCGGTCTGGTGCCCACTTGCCCCGTTTTTTTTCATTAAATTTTGGCGTTTTTTGGTTTTTGTCTTCTTTCGTAAATTGCCTGTAGTTCGGATATTAGTTGGTTGTCGGCTAACCGGTCGTGATTCTTCGCCGCTAGGGAGGCCAGGCGGTCCTTGATGGTTGGGATTTCGGCTCTGTCGAGGAGTGTTTTGATAGGTGTATCCCAGGGAGTACGGAGGGCGATCCTGAGCGCATGATGTTGGACTTTCTGTATCTCATATTTGTTTGATTTAGGTCTGTTAGGTTGATAGCCCATTCATCTCATGGACCAACATCAATCAATTAAATACTCAAAGCACGATAAGCTTTAACAGTAACAAAGCAATTAATCTACTTCATTTCCTTCTTCGATAATTATAATTGACTCAGAATAATTGTAATAAAAACACAAGTCGAAAAATGATTATTGTTGACCACTGTATTGTACACTTCATTGGCTGTTTGAGATCTTTTGGATTTATGTCAAGGCGTGTTGAAAGAGGAAAAAGTTCAGGTACTCGGCAGCTTTCTCTGGCTAAGGTGTCACGGGTGGAAGGTTGACTGCGTTGATTGATGTTGATTGAACCCTCGGGTGAGGATCAGTGTGGGAGGTTGGGTCTTCTTACAAAGGTACTACCTCTCCCCGAGGGTGCTGTGGTGTTTTATTTTCGGGCAAGTATAGTCTGCCACTTCGGAGATGATTTCGATGGTGGGCCATCATTGGCAAGTATAGTCTGCCTCAGGCTGTCTTAGTCAGTTTTTAGGTTCGTGGAAGGACATCTTTGGAAAGATAACAACAACGACCCCTTTCGGGGACCACCAGAAAGAAGACCCGAACTTCCCTGGTTCGGGGGCAGGCCTGCATTATGATCCAATTTGGCTGGGACAGAAAATGCGCCATGTAGACGCTTACAAAAAGGGCAGAGGCGGGACGCAGGACCAACGCTCGCCTCCATTGAAGTGGTTGACCACTTCTAGGGATGGAGTGGAGGATGTTCAGGAACCATGGAGGTTACAGTTTCCAATACGGTTATAGTTTCCAGAGCGGTTATTGGGGTGCTGGTCGAAAAGCACCTTCTGTGTACATGCTAAAAGAAGAAGGCAGAATTAGTTTTCATTAAAGTATGTAAAAATAGAAAGTATAAATAGCATTTTTAATTTTATATATAGTTTTAGGTATGATGGAATTTTAGCTGAGTCGGTAAAGACAGCCCTTCTGGGAGAAGGTCACAGCTGAGCTGTTAATCTGCCTGTTGGTTCACCTTCTCGTTCCCTGTTTTATCTCGAGCCTTCCAATTTTTACTGATTTTAGTTGAGTCGGTGAAGGCAGCCCTTTCTGGTAGAAGGCCACAGTTGAGCTGTTAATCTGCCTGTTAGTTCACCTTCTCGTTCCCTGTTTTATGTTTAGAGTTTCCGGTTTTTAGTGATTTTTAGTAGAGTCGGCGAAGGCAGCCCTTTCTGGTAGAAGGCCACAGATGAGCTGTTAATCTGCCTGTTGGTTCACCTTCTCATTCCCTATTTTATTTTGAGGCTTCCTATTTTCAGTAATTTTTAGCTGAGTCGGTGAGGGCAGCCTTTTCTGGTAGAAGGGCACAGCTGAGCTGTTAATCTGCCTTTGTATTCACCTTCTCGTCTCTGAGTGGGTCCTATTTATATGCTAGTTACAATGTACTTTAGTTTTTCCTGATGAAGTTGTTTCTCTATGATTGGGCGTGTTTGGGTTTTTGTCGACTTTCTCAAATTGTTTCAAGCTCGGAAATTAATTGGCTGTTAGCTAATCGGTCATGATTTTTCGCAGCTAGGGAGGCAAGGCGGTCTTTAATCGTGGGGATTTCGGCTCTGTCGTGGAGTGTTTTGATAGGTGTGTCCCATGGGGTACGGAGGGCGACCCTGAGCGCGTGATTTTGGACTTTCTGTAGCTTTCCTATATTTGTTTGATTGAGGTCAGTTAAGATGATGGCCCCATACTCGAGTACTGGGCGCACAAAGGCTTTGTATAGTTTGAGTAGAGTAGCCTGGTTGGCTCCCCATGAAGTTCCCTTTAGCATTTTTAGTAAATTAATCCGTTTGGTTGCTTTACTGGCAATATCGTTGGTGTGTTTATTAAAGGACAGATTTTGATCAATGGTAATGCCAAGGAATTTAGCTTCTTTGCATTCTGGGAGGACTTTATCCATTAGTTTGAGGTCAAGGTCGCGGTTTTTTGTCTTCCGAGTAAAGGTGATTCGCTGGGTTTTATTCGCGTTTAGCTTTATTCTCCATTTGGCACACCAGTGTTCTAGGTCCTCGAGAGCGCGTTGCAGAGGTTTATGGAGTAGATTGGCAGTATTATTAGAGTCCTAGAGGCCCTTATCGTCCGCGAATTGGGAGACTTGAACTCGATCCTTGGAGAATTTGAGATCGTTTACATAGATAATGTACAGATGGGCTGAGGACGGATCCTTGGGGGTGCCTGCTTCTAAGGGGACACTGTCGGACATTTCATTGTTTACTCTGATTTTAATTTCGCGATCGTTTAGGAAGGAGGAGAGTAATCTACGTAGTTTCATGGGGAGTTTCATTTTAGATAATTTGAGGCGCATTCCATTGTGCCTTACAGAGTCGAATGCTTTTTCGACGTCTAACAGGATTGCGGCGCCAATTTGCTGATTGTTAATCGCGATTTTCATTTGAGTGACTAGGCGGTAGACATGCTCGATGTCTTCTTTACGGTTTCTTAAAAAAACTCGTTATCTTCAAGGTGCCCCCTGAGTCGATTGGTAAGGACTCGTTCAAATACCTTGCCAATGCAACTGAGGAGGCTGATTAGGCGGTAGCTGGCCGGATCGGAGAGGTCTTTGTCAGGTTTTGGTATCATGACACCAATGGCTGTTTTCCAACATTTAGGAAAGTATCTATGGGTGAGGCATGCATTGAACAGTTTGTTGAGTTTATCGATTAGGGAGTTTGGGCTTTGTTTGAGAATTTTGTAGCTCACTTCATCCTAACCGGAGGAGGAAGATTTTTGACACTGTTTATGATGTTGATGATTTCGTCATTGGTGATGGGGGTGACGAGGTCATCGTCATCCCCATCTTCTGGCTTATTATCAAATTTGGGGTCACGGTAGATATCCGGGTGTTCCTTGATGAAGTCATCAATGGCGTTTATTCGTTGCCCGAACCTTGATACGGGCGATGCGTTTTTCTAAGGAGGTCGGCAAAGGTGTCGGCCTTGTCTTTGTCAGTGCGCGTGAAGGAACCGTCTTCCCTTTAAAGGGTTTGGCTGCGGCTTTACGGCCTTTGTTTTTTTTGCCCAGTTTGGGTTTTGAAAGAGTCCCAGAATTTTTTAGCATCCTGAACTCCGTTTCAGTTGGCTGTTGCCGTTTCCCAGTTGGCTTGTTTTTCAGCTTGCAGGGCTTTCTTAACCTCGACATGAAGGCGGTTGTATGTTTTTTTGAGGTCAGCTTTCTAATGGGGTCGGTTTCTGTTTTAAGAGCGCGAAGAGCTTTCCGTTTGGTTTTGATTAGTGAGAGTTTGTCGCCCGAGATAGTATTTCTCCAAGGGCGCACTTCTTCTTTTGGGCATATTTCGTTTAGGGTTGAGTTGATGATTACAGGCGAAGATGAATACCTTTTTATAATCCCTTATTTCTAAAGCCACTGATATTACCCACAAAACACTAGATTACAGTACCAGTCGAAATAAGTTGTGGAATGACCACAAGAAAATGTTAAAGTCATAAGTGACCTTCAATCAACTTCAATATAATAATAATCAACTTTAATACCGCCGTAAGTACTCTTGCCAAAAAAATAATGGGGCATAAGAAAAAAATTTTTATTAAATGAGTTTTTTTTTAATGAGGGCCGTTCTGTCCAAAACTGCGGGCCGTTCTGTCTCCAAATCTGGGCCGTTCCGTCTCAAAATCAGAGCCGTTCTGGCCAAAATCAACCTGGGCCGCTTCGTCCATGGGCCGTTTCATCCAGCATTCGTCTTGGTTCTCAGAAGAATAATCCTTCATCAGTAGGCCTATTACCCGTGCGCCCCACTAGCCGCTCTCACCCCTCTCTTCTTATCTTCCCTCAGCATTCAGAAACAAGCTGTTTAATGATATCATGTATGCTCCAACATCACAAATCAACTATACCAACTCTCTTGTTGGATGTTAAAAAGGCATACGATAGAATATGGAGGGAGGGGATGTGGCGAAAGCTTGAGGCTCTGGGCTTGAGAGGCGAGTTTGTTGGATTTCTGAAAGCATTACATAAAGAAGTACAAAGTGAACTTAGCCTTGGTAAAATAACAACAAAACGCCTGCCTATGGAGATAGGCCTAAAACAGGGGTGTATACTTTCGCCAATTCTTTTTGCATTGCACATCAAAGGTTTGGGAGATGAACTCCTGCGTAGCGACGAGGGGGTAGCAGTTGGGGACTTGAAGATCCCAGGGCTATTTTTTGCAGACGATCTGGTGCTAGTGTCAGAACGCGAAGAGGGGCTAGCGAAAATGCTGGGAAATATGGGAGCAAATGGAGACTCGAACTAAATGAAAGAAAAAGCAAAGTTATACCCGTGGGCCGTAAAGTGGACCCCTCTCGAAGGTGGAGAGTGGGGGAGTTCTGTATTCCGGAAAGTAGCAGCAAACTCCTTAGCGTAGAACTTTACCCCTAGATACTCGTAGTCACCCGTCTCTTCTAGTAGAAGAGACAGGTGACTATGAGTATCTGTGGGTAAATATAAACATCACAGGAAGAGGCATCTACCGAAACCACACAAATAAATTGATTCTGAAGGGGTGGGGGGGGGGGGGGAGGAATCCTTAACGAAATGAAACTTATAGGGAGAAACAGTTTCAATAAGGTTTTCGTGGGGAAAACCATTTGGGAAGTGGTGGGTCTGCCAAGTATAACATATGGTACGGAAGTGGTACCCCTAAACCAAACGTGTGTAAAGAGCTTGGAAACCCTGCAGAACGATGCAGGCCGATAGATAACGGGATCGAGTACTGCAGCAGCACTAGAAGCAATCAGGGGTGAGCTTGAGTGGATGAGGATCAAGGACAGGATAGATTTATTGAAACTCAGTTATCTTAATTGTTTGGTAAATCTCCCCGACAGCCGATGGTGTAAAGTAATGTTCCAGAGAATTTTCAACTCAAATATCAAGACAGGTTGGATGGTCCAAGTGAGGGAGCTAATAGAGAACTACTCATTGGAGATCTCGGACATAGACGTTGGGGCAAACCAGGGTAAAAAAATATCGCCAGAGAAAGGGTCATGGAGGATGGTAACCCTAATTGGCGAGAGGAGGGGGGGGGGGGGCAGTTAAATCAACGAGCTCTTTGGGTGGCCTGCGTGATAAAGAGAAGCCTGGTTTTGAAGAGTACCTTGATGGCACCTTTTGGTGTCACTGTTGTTCAAGCTGAGGTCGCGGTCCCTGGATTTTGAGGGGAAAATTGGGAAAAACAGTGAAAAAGAATGCCAGATGTGTAATTTGGGCGTGGTGGAGACCCTGGAACACTTTCTTCTAGAATGCCCAAAATACCAGTCTAAAAGAATAAGGTTCACTGGGAGTATAATGGGGAAGTGGGATGGGAGAATGAAGGACACGTGGGTAGTGAGAGACTCAAAGGAGAGGGCTAATATGCTAATCAGAGAGATTGGGAAGAATGAGGAAAAGGATGTCATCAAGCAGTTCGTCTCAGAGAGTTGGGAGGAGAGAAGAAGCGTGGGAATAGGGAGGCAGTTGGGAGTACAGGGGTAACCAAGGCCTTCTCACCCGAGAACCGCGACAAATCAGCGGCCGGCCAAAGTGTTATTATTATTTCTCGATTCTGCGAGTGATATATGCCAAAGATTTTAGTATATGAAGATGACTTGTTAACTGGAGGACAACTTTATTGTTCAAGTTTGTTTGTTGCGTTTAACACTTTAGCACAGTGATATCTAGAGGACGGGTACTGTTTGAAAAATATGAAAATTTGCAAACTTTGGATACCGTTTTCGATCAGTTGTGCGAGAAAATTAGTAACTTAAATTTCTTTAAAAATATCCTTCCTCAGATCCAGCAGTCAAAGTGTTTTCATATTTGGTATACAGCATCTCGGGGAAGGGAGGGGGGGGGGGGGGGGGGGGGTGGCAGATTCAAGTTTGTTCAAATCGGGTCCCTGGGTTTATATTTGGGCTCTCTATTTGAGCCTAAACTTTAACTTAGTGCAATATGAGGGAATTTCTTTAAAAATCATCTTAAGATCCACAAGTCAGTCCACCTTTCACATTTGGCATACAACATCGCTAGGTAGGTCAGATTCAAGTTTAGTAAAAAACAGGTCCCTGGGTTAATATTTGGGTTCCCCATGAGAGCCCAAATATTAGCTTAGTGCAATATGAGGACATTTAAAAAAATCTTCTCCAGATCCACCAATCAGAATGCTTTCATATTTGGTATACAACAACTCGGGAGGGCGGTGGGGGTGGGGGGGGGGGGGGTGGGGGGGGGGGGGCTTAGTGCAATATGAGGGAATTTCTTAAAAAAATCTTCTTCTTCAGATTCACAAGTCAGAATCCTTTCACATTTGGTTTACATCTCTAGGGGTGTCAGATTCCAGTTTGTTCAAATTGGGTCCCTGGGTTAATATTTGGGCTCCCTCCCTGAGGAAATATCTTTAAAAATCTTCTTCTTCAGATCCACCAGCCAGAATGCTTTCATATTTCGTAAACAACATCTCTAGGGGTGGAGGGGGCGGGGGGAGATTCAAGTTTGTTCAAATCGGATACTTGGGTTAAAATGTGGGCTCTCTATTGGAGTCCAAAGTTTAACTTAGTGCAATATGAGGAAATTTCTAAATAAATCTTCTTCAGATCCACCAGTCAGAATCCTTTCATATTTGGTATATAACATCTCTGGAGGACGGCGGTGGGGGTCAGATTTAACAGGTTCAAGTTTGTTCAAACTGGTTCCGGAGTTAATATTTGGCCTCTCTATTGAAGCCCAAAGTTTAACTTTGTGCAATAGGAGGCAATTTCTTTAAAAATCTTCTTCTTCGGATCCACCAGGCAGAATCCTATCATATTTTATATTTGGTATAGTACATCTCGTGGGGGTGGGGGGAGGGGGGAGTGGGGGTGGGGGTCGAATTAAAGTTTGCTTAAATCGCGTCCCAGGGTTAATATCTGGGATCTTCATTGGATCCCAAAGTTTAACTTATTGTAATGTGGTGAGAGAATTTCCTTAAAAATATTCTTCAGATCAACCAGTCAGACTCCTTTCATATTTGGTATATAACATCTCTCGGGATGGGAGAGGGATGGTGGGTGTTAGATTCAACAGGTTCAAATTTGTTCAAATTGGGTCCCTGGGTTAATATTTGGGCTCTCCATTGGAACTCAAAGTCCAACTTAGTGCAATGTGAGGAGATTTCTTTAAAACTCCTCTTCAGCTCCACCAGGCAGAATTCTTTCATATTTCATACTAGGTATACTTGGAGGAGGGGGGGGGGGGGGTAAAGTTTGCTCAAATCGCGTCCCTGGTTTAATATCTGGGATCTCCATTGCATCCCAAAGTTTAACGTATTACAATGTGGTCAGAGAATTTCTTTAAAAATCTTCAACTTTGTGCAATATGAGGAGACTTCTTTCAAAATCTTCTTCAGATCCACCAGGAAGAATCCTTTCATATTTCATATTTGGTATACTACATCTCGGGGGAGGGGGGGGAATTATAGTTCGCCCAAATCTCGTACCTGGGTTGATATCTGAGTTCTTCATTGGATCCCAAAGTTTAACTTATTGCAATGTGGCGAGAGGATTTCTGTAATCATCTTCTTCTTCAGATCCACAAGTCAGAATTCTTTCATATTTGGTATGTAACATCTCTAGGGGGGGGGGGGGGGGGGGGAAGGGGTCAGATTCAAGTTTGTTCAATTCAAGTTCCTTGCATGATATTTTGTCTCTCTGGGGAGGGGGTTACATTCAAGTTTGTTCAAACCCATTCCTCAGTGTTTTTCCATAAACTTGCTTTTCAAACTGCGGTGACATAAAAAATCTTGGAAGTTTGGGAGTGCATTTCTGCAGCTGATAGAACTGGAAGCAGCCAGGACACTTGAGTTATGAATTATTTCATAACTGCACTCCACTGTAGTGTTGATGAACCATGAATATACTTCTTTGAACCACTTTGTCAGGTGAGCGTTTAAAGGCCCATTGGGACCTCTTGTTTAACTATAGGCTTAATCACCCGCATAAAATTTCAATATTCCGACTCTGTCATCAAGACATACTTTTGAGAAAGCATGCCTTAATGATGTAGTTGGAATGTTTCTTCTGTCGGGACTTGAGTCATTAGATTCGGGCCAAATTGGGTTTAACTCACCGCCTCCCCTTATCCACCCACTAAGTCGTCTTTACGACGCCCATATGTAAGTGATCTTCGAAACAAATCGGGATGAAAAGAGTGCTAACTTTTCTGAGAAATGCAATAAATTCACGCCAGGACTGGACGAGGTGTAGGCTGATTGTTCAGCCCAATTCTTAAATTTATAAACACGGGCTGAAGCTGCATGATTTATTTCCAAACAACGTGACAAACCAAATCTACCTTCTGTCTTCTCTTTTTGTGGAGAACGCTACTTGAAGAGAAAATAAAGTTAGCTCCTTTCAACTGGATATGAACATTACACAGATACACCACAACTGGGTTTCTCTTGCCCCTGAACTAAGCATAATTTGAGTGCATTTAATCAAATGGGGGGAGTACCAAAGGGCACTCCTCTCTGGATATGAGTTAAGACCGGGAGTTTACAACGGATCATAAACCGTAATGTGACACTCAATGGTTTTGACATTATATATCACCCCTTCAGTGGAATAAGGTGCTAAAGGATTGCAGATGGCACATTGTTCAACTCCACGGACCATATATACATACACATCTTTAGAACTTACCTTGCCGAATGTATTGCTTCTTTGTCTGGTCATTATCGATCAGCGTCCATCTATATCTTGTAACCTCCCCCCATTAGCATTGGCACACATAAAGTATGTTAAAAATGAATATTCAAGAGCTTCTGAGTTACAGTTCTCCCCCCTCCTTATCTCTGCCATCTTAACTCAGGGAAGTCCCCCCCCCCCCTACTTCCGGCGCACTTGTCTTCACATTTATTATTTTTGTGTGATTCCTGTACACATCTCTATCTGTGTAACGCTTATGCTTTCCCCCAAATACGCAAAGTACCCCAGTTCGGCCACAGTGGGCTGTTTGCTTTCTCCTTCGGTAATCTAGAATCCTCAACTTTGCATCCCCGAGTCAATTGCAAATTCGGCCTATACGGATATTACCTCAATTGTGCTCGCATTCCGTTCAAGTCGATATTTATTCCCATGTATTTGTACCTCACAGCGCAATAATCCCATCTTTTGTCCTAGCCCATCATCACTTTCACACACTTGCCCCATGTCGTCTTAACAGAATAAACCAGATATCTTCATGTCTCCACATCCATGACTTATATCGTTATGGAAATCGACTTTCGATAACATTATCTCCCTTGACATTATTAGACGAGTGAGGAAGAAACCTGTGACATCAGTAGAAAATAAAGCCAAGATTCCGTTTGTTTCTTTTATAATAGACAAGTTAAAAAGAAATCTTGGCTTTTTAAGGCAAGCTAATTAGAAGCAACCATTTCATAGATAATCTGTCATTAACAGACCTTAAATAAAGGTTAACAGGTTACGCCATATAGCATGCTCGTAACCAACAAGAAAATGATGCTGTCTGTATTTTCTGTGTCTGTCATGCTTTGTTAACGTCTTAAATGGATTCCCGCCTTTGAAAATATCAACAACCAACGTGCGATCTCGCCGAAGCGAGATAGCACGTTAGTTGTTGCTGTTTATTTTGGCAGAATAAGCCTTTTTCGAAACTGTCATCTTGGTTTTTAATCTGTGCAAGATCACAGGTCGCGGGGTGTGAACAAAGCGATTTCCATGTTTGTCGGGTTGAGTTCTGTGTCAGCCAAGTCAACTAGATTTGTGAAATATCAAGTTTAAATTCGTAGAACCGATGTCCTCATTCGCATTAACTGAATGGGCAACCCTAGATGACTTTAAATCATGGGATATCACAGGTATAAAGAGTTTTTTTTACGGAGGCGAGGTCTTGTTTGGAGTGGCAACAAGGAAACACTCGTTGCACGGAGTTTCCCGGCTTTGGAAATCCCCGCAAGTTGTCGAAATAGAGCACACGGCCACCACACACATATAGTGTATCCAAACACCATTCAAGTCGATAGGACCTCAAATCGAAATAATGAAAGTTCTCTTACAATACTGCCATTGCCTTAAACAAATGATAACCATGGCGAAATGTTTTTGAATTCGCACTAATGAACGTAATGGGGTCCGAAACACTTCACCCGCTCCTTTCTCCAATTGCTTGCAATGTGTTTTCTTGAAATGTTCACACCTCGCGACCTGTGACCCTGCATGGATTAAAAGCAAAAAATGGCAGTTTCGAAAAAGGTTTATTCTTTTAAGATGGCAATTTTCTAAACTTATGCTGTATTACTTTGTCACAACCTGTCTCAGCATGCCGTAACCTGTAGTTAGTTCGCGTATTTTGCAATTGACGCAGCCCACACGTAACCTAAACTGTCCTTCGCGAATTATTTCCAGGCCTGCATTAACCCTTTACACAACTTAACTGCAAAAACTGGCAACGCTATTCCCAAAACCCCCAAAATCGCCAATTAATTTTCACTTGTGTCTCAAAAATATAGGTTATGACCCCTCGTTGGAACGAGCTCGTTCTAATGGGGGGGGGGGGGGGCATATTCTGTGTTTTTGAAACACAAAATGCAAAAAAAATTTATTCTTTGCAAGTGTCGTCTGCTTTTCATGTTAGGTAAAGGGTTATATCTACCAGTATCGCACCTACCAACACTAAATAAGCGTCGACGAATGTGTTTTTTTTCACAGTTATGATTCTCAGGGAAAAAAATCTTGCCTTCTAGACTTCTATATTAATGGAAAGGGCCGTGTTTCAGGCTTGGCAATTTCAGGAGAGCGATTTTTTAGCTCTCCTTACTGCCCTCCTGAAAGAATTGAGGAGAGCGAAAAATTGCCCTCCTAAATATTTTGGTCTGGGATGATTGAGATTACATGTATTATGCTCACATTAAATTTTTGTTGTAAAGCAAAAATGTAATTTAACTTTGAAGTCACATAACATCACGTAATTTCATTTTGAAAGTGGTTTAGTGGTAAAAGGTAATGGCTGCAACCATACCCAAACACAGTTGCAATCATTTGAAGCAAAATGGGTCACAGCAATATTTTTTTTCTGTCAGTTTCAAGTTCAACAACTGTCATCACAGTTTGAGGGGTAATTATTCAAGGAATATTGACACTATAATATATTACCATTACTACTATACTGTCACTTGAAGCACTTGCACCAGGATGTGACTGTAGATTCAAGCAGACCTGTTGTCCAAGAAAGTCATACGCCTACCCCTTGGGGGTTGAAGGTGGTAGTGGTAGGCGTATGACTTTCTTGGACAACAGGTCTGGGTACACACACAGGTCTTGTCAAGTGTGTGTTCGGTTGTTGAGTGAGACATCTAGATGTCTAAGAGATTTCGCTTTACCTCAGTAAAGTTAATAAAATCACTGATGTAGTCTGTTGGTTTCAGTTTCAATGAGTTCGTTCTACTGGATACTTAAAATGCCGTGTAAAGCTAATTGCTCTCCTAAGCTGGTTGAGGAGAGCGATTTTTTGCCCTCCTGCATTTTTCAGAATGCCAGGCCTGGTGTTTGTATAATATGGCAAGATGCGCACACTGTTGAGGACAGAAAAAAGTTACAGAACATCTAAAGTCGATGAAACGTCGTTTTCTTATTATTTAAATAGGTTTCGACAGAGAAAAAATAATAGTCAAATGTTCAGACTGATTGGGGTAATATTGTGCCCGTTTCTGTATTTTTACACTATACTTTACAGGAAAATGCCTGAAGTTTGTGAAATGATGCGCTCATCGAAACCCCAATAAATAAAATGAATTCGATTTATAAATTTTATACAGTGTTCGCAGTCACGAACTCCTGAAATACATGCGCCCACCTGCGGCAACCGCGTTGTGTCCTTGGGCAAGACACTTAATCCCAATTGCCCACGTGGGGCATGATGGCGTTGTGGACTAAGGCGTACTCACTGAAAATCTTTGCTTAGTCAAAGTGACTAACTTAGGTTAGTCAAAAGCTTGTCCCTCCAATGACTAAGATAAGTTAGTCAAAATGACTAACCTACTACATTAGGCAAATTGACTAAGGTGCATTCATGGAAATGTTAGTCATTTTGACTGACTAAGGAGTTGACTAACTTTCTGCTAACATTAGTCAAAAGTTAGTCACTCATCAAAGGGTGGGTGAATCCCCACAGTAACCAGCCAGTGAACATAAGGGACTACAGCACACCGAACAAAATAATCTTCCTGTATTGTTACTGTCAGGACCAATGCAAACAGAAAATCTACAATTCGTGGACTACTGTATAAAATATCCAGTGGTCGATGAACTGAAAATTTGCTGATGTCATGAATTTCTCCTATCAGCAATAACAAGAGTCATGTTACAAGCTCTATATATATGGTGGTCATGCTACAGTAATATAGTTGTTTGTGGAACTAGATCACAGAGCTGGTTCCACAAACAACCATATTTGTGTGGGTTCATAGACAAATATTATAGCAAATCAATAACTGTTCTGTAAGCACAGTAAAAATGAATTTTCTTTTCAGACTGTTTCAAATAAAAAAACGTACCTATACTCAGAACAAACAAATAGAAACTGTTAAACTATTCAGCGTAGTGCGGCCACTGATGTATGATGATTCTCTACGTTCATCTGCACGCATGTGTATGTTCCTTTTCTGCCTCTGGTGTTTTTTTTTACTATGGCATCTTCCATTCCTCCTCACTGTCGCCCTTCCATGTATATATAAATGTATTTTCAAGATTTGGCTTTACTTTTTTCGTCAAACTGTATCTAGACAGCCATTTTTTAAGTTTCTAAATTTCTTTAACCCTTTACCTAACATGAAAAGCAGATGACACATGCAAACCAAATTCTTGAATAACTATTTTTTTCATTTTTGTCTCAAAAAGATAGGTTATGACCCCTCTTTGGAATGAGCTCGTCGAGCTCGCTCCAAAGAGGGGTCATAACCTTTCTTTTTGAGACAAAAAATGAAAAAAATAATGAAAATTAATTGGCGATTTTTGTGAATAACGTGGGGGCGCTGTGGCTCAGTAGGTATAGGTGCAGGCTGTGTATGTTCCTTTTCTGCCTCTGGTGTTTTTTTTTACTATGGCATCTTCCATTCCTCCTCACTGTCGCCCTTTCATGTATATATAAATGTATTTTCAAGATTTGGCTTTACTTTTTTCGTCAAACTGTATCTAGACAGCCATTTTTTAAGTTTCTAAATTTCTTAAACCCTTTACCTAACATGAAAAGCACATGACACTTGCAAACAAAATTCTTGAATAACTATTTTTTTTATTTTTGTCTCAAAAAGATAGGTTATGACCCCTCTTTGGAATGAGCTCGTCGAGCTCGCCCCAAAGAGGGGTCATAACCTTTCTTTTTGAGACAAAAAATGAAAAAAATAATGAAAATTAATTGGCGATTTTTGTGAATAGCGTGGGGGAGCTGTGGCTCAGTAGGTATAGGTGCAGGCTGCAAGCCGAGGGGTCCTCGGTTCGAATCCCACCTGCGGCCACCGCGTTATGTCCTTGGGCAAGACACTTCATCCCCATTGCCTACATGGGGGCACGGTGACGTTGTGTACTGAGGCGTACTGCACGTCGATGGTGCACCTGTCTTCAACCAATGCTAACCCTGCTTGTGTGGAGTTCGTATGTTGGGGAGCTGACAGTTGCTCGCCGTTGCTCGGTGATTCTCCCCGGGTACTCCGGCTTCCTCCACCCGTGAAACTGTTGCGGTCATGATTAGCCATGGTGCAGAAATAATATGTGACCCGAAACACAAATAAATAATAATAATAATAATAATAGTGAATAGCGCCGGCCGGGTTGGGCCTTTACGTTAGGAAAAGGGTTACAGCTCACTCTCCTTCTTGTTACATTTGTTCAATCTGATCCCAACTTTCGCCAAGTTGTAACTTCAGTCTAATTCCCTCTCGCCCACATAATCTAGTTACACTTCTATATTCTTCCCCCACAAGCCAACATCTTTAATAAGAAGAATAGAAGACTTTGTATCTGCAAAATCTGAAACATGGAACATTGAAGACTGGCCGTCAAAACTGAAACTCAATAAAAAGTATTCAACATATTTTTGCAGGATTTGTGGAACGTGTGCTTTCCTTTCATCTGGTGTCATGTTTACCTTGGACAAAAGAAATATTGATTTGGAGAATGACACACTCAAAACAATCGCTGTGAACCACATGTCTGTTGATTGACTGTAGACATTTTCATTCATAAAAAGCCCAACAATTTTAATAAAACATTTTGGCATTTTTTTTCTCAACAAAATGGATTCAATAAAGGCGTTTGGAGAAATCGGATCTACTGAATTTATTTCCCAATGCGCGCCACTTCCTGGGACATTCTCTTGAGGGAAATATGTACTATTGGTTCCAATACACTGGCTTTTTTCCATTGACGACAGTGCTAATCTTTCCTTCTCTCTCCATCTCATCAAGCTGATTTGGGCAAAAACAACCATCTATCCATTTAGTTTATCATCTCATGAAAATAATATACTGAAAAAAATATAGGTCCCCATGTGACTTTTGCCTTTAAATTTGGTGATTCCTATACTCCCGTCCAGTTTCGCACTGAATGAAATAGACATATTTAACTACCCGCACCCAATTTTTATCTTTTCTCACACTTTTCAGGGGACAATATTTGATATTTTTTTCAAAACACGCACTTGATAATTTTATTCACACTTACAAGCTCAGTTCATTTTCCACCAATCGGATAAATCAGGGAACTTTTATCCTCCATTTGCATCGAAAACAGTGTATTGTAACCTATTAAATCACCGGACCAATGCACAGAACTGGTCAGAACTTGCACGGGGCTGTGAAGCAAGCGATTAACGCAGCGGTTCGACAAGGGTTCAGCACGGTGGGAGAAAATTTGAAAATTGGTGCCAAAAGAAGCAAAATCCTTCATTCTTGAAATCTAACGAAAGGTGTCTATCACTGAGCCAAACACCACATATCGTCTCTTGGGTGCAACAAGGCGCCATCTGCAATGTCTTAGCATTGCAGATGGCGCCGTATTGCACTCAAGGGAGGATATTTTCCTTTCGTTAATTTACGTTGCATCAGTTATTTACTTGCAAATGGGAAGTTAATGTGCGGACGCTGTGATAACTGAATATGCAAACAATTCATAATTATTTATTGGCGGACAGATTCACTCGCTGCATGTCCACGGAATAACGCTCGTAAATAGAAAACGACAATGGGGGCCCTGTGAGCCATTGGGACCACATTCCCAATGTCACACCCCTAGGGGCAGAGACCCCTGGTTTTCGGCGACATGGCCCATAGGACGAGCCGCCGCTGTCAGTTCTTCTAAATTCCTCCTAAAGACAGTGTTCCACGAGATGAAAAATTTATTTTTTTCCTTTTTCATAAAGCTTGATTTCTGTGTTTAGCCCTTTACCAAAAGAATCGGCCACATCCTTCCATTTAATATACAAACAAAGCAGCTGAACAAAATATTATTTTTAAAAAAATACAACAAACCTATGTCTTGTGACCCAATTGGAACGAGCTCGAAAAGCTCGTTCCAATGAGGGGTCACATGATATGGTTTTACTGAAATCTTTTGAAAAAAAAAAAAAAAAAAAAAATTACAGTAATAAATTTTGATATCTTGTGCGTTGGGTAAAGGGTTAACACGTTCTGTCTGAAAAGATTAGATTTTCGACAAATTGACCTTAGTTGATTGGCTGGAATGTTTCGAGTTTTAAATGCTTTGTGCGAAAAAAATATTTTTGATACACAAGCACTTTAGAGGTCTCCTAGACTTGATTAGATTATATTCTTAACCCTTTACCTAACATGAAAAGCAGACGACACTTGGCAAAAAAATTCTTGAATAACTATTTTTTTTCATTTTTTGTCTCAAAAACATAGGTTATGACACCTCGTTGGAACGAGCTCGACGAGCTCGTTCCAACGAGGGGTCATAACCTATGTTTTTGAGACAAAAAATGAAAAAATAATGAAAATTAATTGGCGATTTTTGAGAGTAGCGCTGGCCGGTTTTGGCCGTTACGTTGGGTAAAGGGTTAATATATTCCAACAAAAGAGTGAGTGTGGTGGCTCAGTGGTAGACTGTTGGACTTCTATGCTAGAGGTCCCGAGTTCGATCACCATCCAGGACGACCCGAGTTGTGTCCTTGGGCAAGGCACTTTATCTCGGTTGCCTACACGGGGACACGATGGCGCCGTGTAGTAAGGCGTACTGCACGTCCTTGGTGCACATGTCTTCAACCGCTGTAACCCTGCTTGAACGGAGCTTGAACAGAGTTAGAATGTTGAGCTGAAGTTGCTCGTCTATGCTAGGTGGTTCTCTCCGGGTACTCGGCTTCCTCCACCGGTAAAACTGTCACGGTCACGATTAGCCATTGTGCATAAGTCTGTGACCTTAAACACCAATAAATAATAATAAATAAATAAATTCCAACAAAAGTCATGACAATAATGGCAACCTAAATGTTATTTAAATTGGTTTGCTTATTACTGTCACATTCAGCATCTATCGTTATATCATGAATAGAGCACAAGTTTGGAAACAACTTTAGTCAACCAACAGTTTATACATCCGCTGCTATCTTCAGAGGAGTCAAGCCACAATCTTTCGTCATTGAGTCCCATCATATATAAAACAGACCTGTTCCACTTCTGGTTCTACTCCTTTGAGGAATGAACTACGTGTGAATGATTGCTATGTCTTGCATCCAGTGAAACATGATGTTTCTGGTTGATAGCGTACACCAAACACATCCCCTCGTCCATGTGAGACATGCTTCCCACGAATGTCATAAAACACTATCATCCACAAGCAATGTCTGGGTCATTTACTTGATGAATTACTTAAAAATAATTGAGAGAGAATTTCGTACATGTGATCTGTACTGGTCTCGTATATACTTGGTTAACTAGCATTCCCTTTTGGGTGTCTGTCGGTGGCCGAGTGGTGTGCGTGGTTCAGTGTAGTTTCGCTAGGCGGTTATTGCCGGAGGAAACTCTCTCGGCGTGGGTTCGAACCCCCTATAATGCCATTGTAAACTTTAAATTATAGTTGAAAAGGGTGGCTCAGAATATAAGCCTATATTTGTGTGAATGATTGGGGGCTGTCGTTAATGTTATTAACAGTTATTGCTTGTGACTGTGTCGTTTGCTTGGTTAACTAGCATTCCCTTTTTGGGGTCTGTTGGTGGCCGAGTGGTGTGCGTGGTTCAGTGTACTGTAGTTTCGTTAGGCGGGGTTCGACCCTCTATGCCATTGTAAACTTTAAATTGAAATTTGATAGAAAGGGTTAGTGCAAGAGGTCATTGATCGGCTGTGGGACAAAAAGAAAGCAAGACTGGACGAATACATAGATACCACATAGTGGATGGGGTATGGACAGTGGCGGCGCTACGGGGGGGGGGGGGCGGCATGGGGGCATTTGCCCCCCTCCAACGAAGGCTTTGCCCCCCCCCCCCCCCCAGTTGCCCCCCAACCATCTCGCATGCATTTTCATCCACCCTCACACACAAACACATTCAGTCACTCTCTCTCACACACACACACACACACACACCCCTCTCTTTTTTTATTCCCATACATACTTAGCCCAAAGCCTCAGGCTAGCTGATGAACACATCCAGGCAGTAGAGATTTAAAGACTCGGATGCAGATACTTATAAGTTATAAATTCTCTCTCTCTCTGTCTCTCTCTCACGCACAGACCCACCAGACGCGGATCCAGGATTTTTTGAAAGAGAACCGCTAATTACCATTACATTTAGTCGAAACTTGGACCCAAAGTCCGTAATATAATTTTTTGGTTTGGTAAGTCCACAGGACGTACCAAACCAAAAAAGTATATTACGGACTTTGGGTCCAAGTTTGGACTACCTCATAACAAAGTAATGATATGATCCTTTACGTATTTGCCCCCCCCTTCATGGTAGTCTGCCCCCCTAGTTGCCCCCCCCCCCCAAAAAAAAAAAAAAAAAATTTCTGGCGCCGCCACTGGGTATGGGTGGGGTGGGAGGTCACTACTGGTGAAATGGGGGCCAAAATCGATAGCGCTAAAGAGCGGGGAGGATAAAAAGTGTCAAATGTGTAGCTGAAGAATGATATAGTTACCTAGAACATTTTCTCGTCGAATGTCAACAGTACCAGTCTTGCGGAATACGATCCACAGGGAGTATAAGGGAATATAAAAATGAAGGCTATGTGGTTATAGGCTGATACAAGGGAGAAGGTTAATATCGTCGTTAGTGAAATTTGGAAGGCGTGGGTACGGGATATCACCAAACAGCCCCTCTCTGATGGGGAGAGGCGAGGAAGAGTGTAAGGAACACCGAGGGTAGGGCACTGCGAATCACACAATTTAAATTCGAATCGAATCTCGAATCAAATCGGGTCTATTATTCGAACTACAAGCGAACCTCGTATCGAATCAGGGGCGTAAGGAAGATTACCGGCGGGGGGGGGGGGGGGGGTGCTGCGAACCCGATTTCTTCCGACGGTGATGGCTCAAATCCCGAATGATAAAATTTTCCAACTACATCATCAAGGCATGCCTCCGTCGAAATATTTCCTAGTGAGGATTAACCCTTTACCTAACATGAAAAGCAGACGACACTTGCAAAAAAAATTCTTGAATAACTAATTTTTTTCATTTTTTGTCTCAAAAACATAGGTTATGACCCCTCGTTGGAACGAGCTCGACGAGCTCGTTCCAACGAGGGGTCATAACCTATGTTTTTGAGACAAAAAATGAAAATATTTTGAAAATTAATTGGTGATTTTTGAGAATAGCGCTGGCCGGTTTTGGCCGTTACGTTGGGTAAAGGGTTAAAGTACAAAACAGGAAAGGTTGTGAGAAGTATCGGTACTGCATAGGGCAAACCTTTAGCAACAGCTCATCGACGGCATTATTTGAAAAGTTTAAATTTGCTTTCAACAGTGGCGGTGACTAGTGAGACTGGAAAATTCGAAATAACACGGGTGGTGGCACGCATGAGTGCAGATGCTGTTTGAAAAGGAAGTAAAGTTAGGAACGTGCGTTACATCATTTGTTTGTAAACCAATGATAGAAAACCAAAAGAGGAAGCCAGACTCGACGCAACCTGTATAAGGACGCCGCTGTTCTTAGCTTGCTCACTCTCCGTAATATCTTTGACGTTCTTAGGCATAACGTCACATTGAAAACGTCACAATACACTTACATGGAAACATAAGCCTTGATAAATTGTAGAAGGTCCTTAATGTGTTCGTGTTAATCTGTTTGATTTATTAAGTAACAAGTGATCCCCTGTTTGTTGAAGATATATTGTTTGAAAGGTAAGTGTATTTAAACTGTTCTACATCATCAAAAGATTGTTTTATTATGAAAAGCGCAGTACAATTGCAAGAATGTTTGGAAGAACAAAGTGAGCTTCGGCAACATAACAATCTCGCTATAGAGAGAGGACGACACAAGCAGCCCCCCATACCACTGAGTGAAAGATTATGTCGCGTTTGCTCAACGGGAGATGTTGAAAGTGAAAAACACTTCCTCATTGACTGTCCAGCATACGAATCAGAGAGAAAGCAACTGTTTGATATTGTATCGAATGCCCGGCCGGAGTTCTATGCCTTGAACAGCTTAGACAAATTTCAAGTGATCATGAAAAATGACAATCCCTCAACATGTGCTGCCGTCTGTAACATAATCCAGTTGTTCTTTATAAAGCGTAACTTTTTAATCAGTAATTAGAATATCCATGAACATGAATACATGAATCCATGAATACAATATCATTTTAAGCTCAGGGTTCAATTCATAGGCAAGCATTCAGTCCTGACTAAGAGCATAATTATCAAGCTATATATGTTTACATGTTGTGGAGGCATATTTTCACGCAGATAGTATTGTGTTCTCTGTAAATATTTGTATTTGTATATATTTCTTGAAATTTCCGTTTCATTTCCAACACTCTTCACATTTGTATGAATGTACAAAGATTGTATTGTAATTTCAGTTACAAATTTATTCATAACTTACTTGTGTGCAATCTGCCTCATCGAAGGTGTTTTTTGCAATAAATCTAATCTAATCTAATCTAATCTAACAAGCGACACCGAAATAGAGGAGGCAAGCAGGGAGCGATGATGAATCATATCAAGGAGAGCGCTTTTTGAAACCTTCCTATTCAATGCAGTGAAATCGAAACAAATTGGGGCCTATGCATGTAACCAGTACTTGAGAAATTATTGAAAGTGCAACCGCAGTCCGAGGAGCAAAATATCACTACATATCGCAATTCCTTAGGTGTATCAAGCCACCATTTGTGGTGCTTTAGCACTGCAGATGGCGTCTTGGTGAACTCAGGAACGATAGTTTGTTGTGTCGCGTAGGCCCAGCATACACAATTGTTAAAAAGGTTAACCCTTTACCTAACGTAACGGCCAAAACCGGCCAGCGCTATTCTAAAAAATCGCCAATTAATTTTCATTATTTTTT
This sequence comes from Pictodentalium vernedei, assembly GCA_031216915.1. Lineage (NCBI taxonomy): Eukaryota > Metazoa > Mollusca > Scaphopoda > Dentaliida > Dentaliidae > Pictodentalium > Pictodentalium vernedei. The sequence goes on from CM062296.1 coordinate 768,860,714, forward strand.
CATTTTTTGTCTCAAAAACACAGGTTATGACCCCTCGTTGGAACGAGCTCGTCGAGCTCGTTCCAACGAGGGGTCATAACCTCTGTTTTTGAGACAAAAAATGAAAAAAAAATAGCTATTCACGAATCGTTTTTGAAAGTGTCGTCTGCTTTTCATGTTAGGTAAAGGGTTAACAAAACAGCTTGTAATGGTGAGGGATTTTGTGTGCATATGTGTGGGTGTCGGACGCTATATGATGTCACCAGATTCGGGGAGAGTGGCTCATTATTTGAAGGAAATGGAACGTGGATTGATTTTCAGCCCATGACATTTGGTCAAGCCATCGACGAACATATATGACATTTCAGAAGAAAAAAATAGCCTATGATCCCTTATTGGAATGAGCCCGTTGAACTACTTCCAATTAAAAGCTATGTTTTTGAGACAAAAAAGAGAACATTTTCACTTCTTCAATAAATGTTTTAGCACGTGTCGTCTGCTATAGGTGCCGGGTAAAGGGTTAAACGCTCGGTTATTTTTGTGAAATCGGGTGGTTCATCCTCCCTTCAGAAACAAATTCTGATTTGTTTTTAGCGGTGGGGTCTGGAGGTGAAAAACAAGCACGTTGAATGGCAATATATACTATACTAGTAACCAAATGTATACAGCGGCCTCTGGGGGGGGGGGGGGGGGGGTGGTTATCACAGTATCCCATTGCTTCATGCCACCATTAACCATCAATCCCGAAAAAAGGCTGGTAATGCAAACTGATGTTTCAGAATATCTGGGTCTCTAATATCCAGACAGGATGAATAGCGCAAATTAGCTAGGGGGTCTGAACTGGAAGGAAGACGAAGCAACACGCTAAAAACTAAAGTGTTAAAAACTACACTTGAAGTGCTGTATTTAACACTTACGTGCTGAACTAGCACTTTGTTCAAGTGTAGATATCCCAGAACTTGACAGGTGTTACAATAATACCACTTGACAAGTATAATGTCGCGACACTTAAAAGGAAACAACGCAGATGACGCGGATCAGGCTCGAACTCTCGAGCCTGATCCGCGTCATCGGCGTTGTTTCCTTTTAATTATGTACCCACCAAGCGCAAATCAAATTATGGACGATTCTGGAAGAACCACCAATGCTAGACACATGGGAAGTGCCATCCATTCAAGTTTCAGATGCTTAAAGCATTGCACTTTGAGTGTTAAATCAAACCCTAAGAGTTAGAATGGGTTTAACACCTTGAAAGTGTCAGTTTTAACACTTTAGTTTTTAGTGTGAAGGTTAAAAAATGTAAGACTTATCGAAATCGAAGTTGGATGGACAGAATCCGACTCCGAGAAAAAGTGGTGTTTGATCGGTGTTTGCGGAATAAAAAGAAACCAAGGCTTGATGAATCTGGGTATTGATGAATACCCAGACTCGAACAGAATATCGTAGAATGTCAACAGTATTAATCCAGTAGAATACGATTAACTGAGAGTATAACAAGCAAATGGGATAGAGAATGAAGGATATATCGGTATTAGATGATACAAGGGTGAGGGTTAGTATGCCCATTACGGTAGTGAAGGAGGGGGTACGGAATAAATTAATTCTTTATTTAACAATATACACGTTACAAGGCCTATGAGATAATATAGTACATTCACATGCAATGGCATCTTGATGTTTTACAACAGAGTAAACAATATGCAGGGACGTGGCGACAGGGGAGGGGGTGTTACCCCCCCCCCATCCTGTCCAAAATTTTCTTTAGTTGAAAATTCGGAGGGCAAGTCATGAGTAGCTGGAAATTCCATCTATCTGGATTTTAGAGCTTCTTTAGTGATGCTGATGTCTCCTTTACTTCCTAAAATTCCTACTCGGTTTCAAATCGGCAAAAAATTCCAACTGTTACTGTTTACAACTGCAGTGTACGCAATATCAAGCAGTGTGCATGGTGTCAATCTGTACGAGATTTCTATAGTTGTGGTACGTTACTTATCGTAATAAAAAAAAAAATCCTCGAAATGCACTTCTAGAAAATCGCAACATGTAAAATCGTTGTCCTGAGTTAATTCCATCATTCACAGTTACAAATGATTAAACATCGAAATTGATCATTCCTGCATAAGATCTGATTTTATGTTATGAGAGTGTAAATTGATCAAAGTTCTCTGCTTAAGCATTTGTTTAGTACATATTCAATTCCCAGAAGAATACCAAATAATAACCTGATAATTCTCTCATAAACGTGTTTCAGTTACTAGAATCAATTTTATGCTCCCTTTCATGGCTTCATTTTCAAAATGTTTCTCGGTAGGGAATTCTCCAACTAGAGGGAGGGACCGGGAAGGGAAAACCCTCTCCCGGCCCCTCCCCTAGTTGGAAATTCACTACCATACATCCCCAATCGGAAACCTCAAGCCACGTCCCTGACAATATGTATATTGTATTAAAGAAGATAAGGTAGCCACACTGGCTGTCTTCCTTTTAACTCCGGGTAGTTCGAATCTGAGTGTTGCATTAGAGAAGGAGCGGGGAGGAGCCAGTGAGCCGGGGGCTTAGGGTCAATGCCAATGGAGGTTTTCTCAGTTGAGAATAGTGACAAATCAACGGCTGGCCAAAGTATTCTTCTTATCATTATACTTAGGAGGTTCAGTGGGTATATTGTCGAAGTATCCGACCCCTGCCCCCTCCCCCCCCAACCTCCTGCCCGTACAGACATTTTATATTATAACATTGGCCTCGGTTGTCCGATTTAGATGTTCTTCGGTTTGGTAATAGATCAACATAGGGGGATATGATATCCACCTGTCCACACCTTCATACCAGAGTCATGGCCCTTGTAGGACTTAGACCCGTACGTCCGTCCACCCATACACAAAAATTGTGTTATAACTCTGCCATCGGGTACAGGATTTTTATGTCCCTTGGTAGGATAATTGACCAGCATGCGGGAAGTGGTATCCACAAATCGCGTATTTTGTCCACACATTCATACCAGAGTTATGGCCCTTGTGGGACTTAGAACCGCCCTGTTACAACCGATAATGTAACAACGCCGCATAATGTTACGCCAACACATAATGTTACAAAGAATGTAGTAAACAACCGATAATGTTATAAACTCCGCATAATGTTATAACTTTTTTCAACCCGTTATGTTATAAAAATCGACGCAAAATGTTATAACTTTGTTTAACCCGTTATGTTACAACAAATTAACCGATAATGTTATAACATCTGAATACTAATTCCAGTTACAGCTGTTGTAGATGGACTTTACCACTTACCATTTATTGCCACATAAAGGTATGTAATATTTATACTAAAGGTTTCTGCTCTGGTTAAGGCGAGGAGACCCCCCCCCCCCCCTCCCAACTCCCGGGGATTTCTCATAGAATGACCTAGTCACGTTACATGGACGCGGATTATGCTGGTAACTCAATCGTGTGACGTCATTACCATGATCATCCAGTGCCCAACATGGCGAAGGCGGAGGTGGTGGAGGAGGGGTGCTATTTTATCCGGTTGGTACGTTTACCAACATGCGTAATCTCCGCTTCCAGAAATGCAGTGTACCATAGTCCCCTGACGCCTTTGGGGATGGGCAAATGCCTCTGTTTCTGCTTATTTTGGGCATCTAAAACTCATTTGTCGCATATTTCTTAGTCATAAGAATATCTTATTGTTCATTAATTTGACATTTTAACAACTGACAGTGAACAAAAATGAGGTGGAGTTAAAAGAGGTCAAACAGTTGGATGGAGCGAGGTACATATGGTTGATGTGGCGGGTAGGTAGTGTCGAACGGAAGCCGAATAATAAGATGCGAGACTGGGTAGTAAGAGGAATGGGGTTTAGGAGGATTGAAAGGGGTGGGCAGGGATTAGGCTGAGAAAGAGAGGAGGTCATGAATTAGTACATCAGGGTGATTGTTCAGAGAAAGCTATCTGAAAATACTATAAGAGAGTAGTGCTAGACGTATGATAATATAGATGGTGGAGATGTTGGATGAAGTGGAAGTTATGAATTTGGGATTATAGGTTCTGGAAAAGGCGGAATCACTAGATCAGGCAGTATAGGGAGAAGGAGGAGATTGTGGAGGAGTTGTGTTGATGTTGGTGTTGTGGCGGTGTTGGTGATGGTGTTGAGTAGTTATGTATGTTGAACATGAGCCATTTTGTAGGACCCCGGGACAGGACTGACCCAAACACTCCCGAAAACACTCCCAAATAAAGGTAGGATAGTATCCTTAATGAGGGTATGAGACGTATAAAGAGGTACTCGTTGCGCTCATTTTCATAGCTTTCATTTTGAGACGTATGATTTTGCGCGCATCGTGCTCATTGTCATAGCTTTCATTGCTTCATATGACGAAAAGGGGGATTCCGTGGGTTTAGTATCCTTGAAATATAGGATAGTATAGTTACCTAATGTCCGACCATATAATGGACGCGTAATTTATCACAGAAATGGGTTTATTACAATAATGGTTGGTTTATTACAGTAGTGTTTTTTTAACTGAGAGATAAACTGGAGGGGGGGGGCGCCGCCCCTGTCCCCGGGGCTCTACTGCCCCTTGCCCCTGGAGCTCCTGAAGTCCCGGTCCCTCGAGTTTCTGGCGAGTTACTAAATCGGTACTGGCAGGATTCGGGAGTGTTTTCGGGAATGTTTTGGACAGTTTCCTGAAGATTGTCGGTTTGTTTGGATTAATTCGATATCTATTGTCGGGTTGTTAGGGGTGAGACGGAGCACGTGTCCCTATAACAACACGCGCTGCACATACGGACTCCTACCACCTTCTTTCATGATAATGACATCACAACATGGCCACCACGTGCACTATCATGACAACCCAACATGACCGCCCATTTCCCGGGTCCTGCCCCGGGGTCCTACAAAATGGCTCATTTTCAACATACATAACTACTCAATACCATCACCAACACCGCCACAACACCAACATCAACACAACTCCTCCACAATCTCCTCCTTCTCCCTATACTGCCTGTTCCAGTGATTCCGCCTTTTCCAGAACCTATAATCCCAAATTCATCACTTCCACTTCATCCAACATCTCCACCATCTATATTATCATACCGTCTAGTACTACTCTATTATAGTATTCTCAGATAACCTTATCTGCACAAGCACCCTGATGTACTAATCCATGACCTCCTCTCTTTCTCAGCCTAATCCCTGCCCACCCATTTGAATCCTCCTAAACCTCATTCCTCTTCCTACCCAGTCTCGCATCTTATTCTTCGGCTTCCGTGCGACAATTCCAACCCGCCACATCCACCATATGTACCTCACTCCATCCAACTTTTTGACCTCTTTTACCTCCACCTCATTTTTGCTCACTGTTAGTTGTTAAAATATCAAATTAATGAACACTAAGATATTCTTTTGACTAAGAAATATGCGACAAACGAGTTTTAGGTGCCCAAAACAAGCAGAAACAGAGGCATTTGCCCATTCCCAAAGGCCTCAGGGGACTATGGTACACTACATTTCTGGAAGCGGAGACTGGATAAAATAGCACCCCTCCTCCACCACTCCCGCCTTCACCATGTTGGGCACTGGATGATCATGGTAATGACGTCACACGCTTCAGTTACCAGGGTGCCTCCTCGCCTTAACCAGAGCAGAAACCTTTAGTATAAATATTACATACCTTTATGTGGCAATAAATGGTAAGTGGTAAAGTCCATCTACAAAAGCTGTAACTGGAATTAGTATACAGAAGTTATAACATTATCGGTTAATTTGTTGTAACATAACGGGTTGAAAAAAGTTATAACATTATGCGTCGATTTTTATAACATGACGGGTTGAAAAAAGTTATAACATTATGCGGAGTTTATAACATCATCGGTTGTTTACTACATTTTTTGTAACATTATGCGTTGGTGTAACATTATGCGGCGTTGTAACATTATTGGCTGTAACACGCCCGTCCGTCCGTCTAGCTGTCCGTACGTCCGTCCGTCCGTCCATACAAACATTCTGTATTAAACCTCTAGCATCGGTTGTCGGATTTTGATGTCATTTGGTGTCCTTTGGTACTAAGATAGACCAACATAGGGGACATAATATCCACATATCGGGGGTTCCGTCCGTACATTCCTACTAGAGCAAGGACCCTTGTAGGACTTAGAGAAATAACAAGATTAACCTTTTCCACTTATATAAAATTTGGGCATCGGCTGTCTGATTGTGAAGTCCTTTGGCATGATAATAGAGCGGCTAAGGGGGAGGGTATCCACATATCTCTAAATAAATTTGAATTATACCTGCCATTGATCACCCCACCTCGCTTACCTCGAATTATATACAACAAGCGATTCATGAAGTGAATCAGCAACTTGTATAAAAGTTAGCGTCTATACATTCTGCGTCTGTAACAATATTCTCTCAAAACTAAACGAATAATCGCTGGAACGAAGTCGAAGAAATACATGTAAGGTTGCCACACCGGGTCGGATGATCACGGAAAATGAAATGGAAGCGACTTATATGAGTTCAAACTTGATGTCGGATCCGTTCCATGTTTTTCTTGTGTATAACATTGTGTAAATTGTAGTTGAAATTATTATGGAATAAATACTGTTCAAACTAAGCTAAAATTGTCTTTTCTACAGACACATTAACCCTTTACCCAGCGCAAGCGATATCAAAATTTATTATTTTAATTATTGTTTTTTATCAATTTTTCAAGAAATTCTGACAAAAACATATTATGTGACATATCACTAAAAGATGAAACGAGTTCTTTGAGCTCGTTCCACTGAAGGGTCACATGGTATGGTTTTGTTGAAAGCTTTTTTTCAACTTCTTAACCCTTTACCCAACGTAACGGCCAAAACCGGCCAGCGCTATTCTCAAAAATCGCCAATTAATTTTTATTATTTTTTCATTTTTTGTCTCAAAAACATAGGTTATGACCCCTCATTGGAACGAGCTCGTCGAGCTCGTTCCAATGAGGGGTCATAACCTATGTTTTTGAGACAAAAAATGAAAAAAATTAGTTATTCAATCATTTTTTGGCAAGTGTCGTCTGCTTTTCATGTTAGGTGAAGGGTTAATTTGTAAATTACGAGGACAGATACGGCCGGTTCGTTGGAGGTCAAACGGGGGGGGGGGGGGGGGGGGGGGGGCGAAAAATAATGCGAGAACATAGGTGAAAATTTGTGTTTTGCAGATTTTTGGACCCACCCACCCTTTCCTGCATATTTTTGACAATTTGGTGAACCCACTCCGTTCTCATACACTTTATATACAAAACTTCAGCACTCGAACACCAACTCGAAACGCGCAATGCACATTGATTCAGTGCATATTTTTATATATTCAAACATGTTTCCATTTTCTCGATCAGCTGAATTTTTAAAACTTACCATATTCACATCAGTTCTCAAAGACACATTACTGTATAGCTTGAACCCTGTGTGGGACCGGGTATAATAGATCCTCATTAAGTAGGCAGGTTGTTCAAGCACGGCTGCGATGGCCTGGCTGTTCACATAGAACATGTTACTGTATTGAGGTAGCAAGTTCTAAGGAATTTGTTTTATCCTAATATTGAGGTCTCTGTGTGGATGAGCTTGTTAGTTCCTCCCCAGTGGTTGGTGGATTCATTAGGCCATCCAGTGGATCTGTTTGAGTAATTATCCCTTCATCTTGGGAACTAACAACATCGTGATATAGGCATCATATAGCCATAGTCGTTGAAAGCGATGTAAAACCGCAATCAAACCATATCAGACAAACTAAATGTACAGCTTAATATTCTTACAGATCTAGTTTCTTGGTATTTACCTTGTAAATGAAACTCAGTTATTCTTTTCCTCAGAAACCTTTGATTTTGAATCAAATTAACTCTTTACCTGACCTGAAAAGCAGACTACACTTGCAAACAAAATTCTTGAATAACTAATTTTTTTCCATTTTTTATCTCAAAAACATAGGTTATGACCCCCTCATTGGAACGAGCTCGTCGAGCTCGTTCCAATGAGGGGTCATAACCTATGTTTTTGAGACAAAAAACGAAAAAATACTGAAAATTAATTAGCGATTTTTGTGAATAGCGCTGACCGGTTTTGTCCGTTACGTTGGGTAAAGGGTTAAATTAAGCTTTTCCAAATTCTGATATTCTGATAGGCAGTGATATGCATTTCTAGTTTCTGTAAATCATGGCATATGCTGGCATATGTGAGCACTGTGCCTGTTGTGCCCGCAATTAATTTACTACTGCTTTCCTCCGTAACCGTGTATTGGAAATATTGGTTGCGTAAAAGGGAAGTTGTTTTTGTTCTGACTCTAGAAGAGTAAACCTTGACTTTTTGTTTTTGTTATGGCGTCTACAAAGCAGGATAGCTGTCAAAAAGTATTTTTTGTTTTTGTTAAATCAAATGTTTGGGTTTTGTTGAAAAAAAGTTAATATTCTCAATTTTTTTCATTTTGAAAAACCAATCTCACCCAGCTACATGTATTATGACTCATTATACAGTATTATATATACTATGCTTCATTTTAACCCTTTACCCAACGTAACGCCCCAAAACGGCCCATGCTATTCAGAAATTCTCCATTCAATTTTTATTACCTTTTCATTTTTTGTCACAAAACATAGCCTATAACCCCTCATTGGAACGAGCTCAGCGAGCTCGTTCCAATGAGGGGTCATAAGCTACGTTTTTGACGCAAAAAATCAAGAAAATTAGTGCTTCAAGAATTTTATTTGCAAGTGTCGTCTGCTTTTCGTATTAGGTAAAGGATTAAAGAATATTCCATAAAACAACCCTTGAATATGAATGAATTATGTTGTGAATGGATATTTTAGTCGACTTTAGGAGAAAATTGTCGGAGAATTTTTTTTTTCCGTTCAATATCGGACACCTACCCCCACCCTTCCTCAAGTCAGTTTTTGATGAAATTTTTCAATATTTTTCATATTAAGGGGGTTACTTTTGTCAATAATACTTGCAAATAGGCTTTTATGGTCAATTGGCGACATTTTGTTACTGTTTGGGGAACAAAAGATGCCTTAATAGTGAAAAAGGAAAAAAAAATGCGTTAACTGTTTAAACACATTTTTTTTCACTTGACGACCCACTTACCCCCACCTATGTTCACGCAATTTCACCCCCCCCGCCCACAGTGTCAAAGACATTTCTTCCCCATAATTTCTGTTTCTCCTTTTTTTGTTCAACCTCAGTTTGTTTATATGATTCATGCACTCATCCATTCCGTGACACAAAACTTTCCTTTAAATACCGACAGGTTCCACTTCCCTTTAAGTAAGAAGTTATCTTTTTCATTTGGGTGCAGAAGGACTCACATACTCGACGCCTTCAATACGAATCTGTCTTCAGCCAACGGGTATTAACTTCTTCCGTTCTCAATGAGTCCCCATTTCTCGACATGCCTTTCAGTCACAAGATAATCCAACACCGAACGAATCGGCTGATTTACAAACTGAACAGTTCAACAAAAATAACATTTCTGAAAATGTTAACAATACCATATAATATGATATTTAAAATAATAAATTTTGATATCATCTGCGTTAGGTAAAGGATTAATGATTGTCAGCATCGTCGTCTGATCCTCTTCTCTTGCCTTTAGGATAATGGCACTATGTCGGCTACAAGAAATAAACATGGGATTTCTACTAGTCCAAATGCTAGCCTTCCCCTCACACTCTGTACAAACCTGTGTCCCAGGTATTTTATAAACAAAACAAAACAAAAACGACGAAAGATTAGTATACCCCTACTTGAACCTCCGGAGGGACCCGTTTCGTTACAACATTACATTACCAACGTTACATTACCAAATCTTAAAACTGAGTAACCGGCCTGAGAAAATCAGGAAAGACAGTGTCGGAAGTGTTATGTTATCAGCATCACAGATGGGAACTTAGGTAGAGGGTGAATGGCGAATAAAGAAAGGCTATAAGAGAATGAATGCAGGAGCCATAGAAAATTCAGGGGACAAAACGCAATGGCACAAAGCCAGAAAGTAAGCAGACTGTCAGCTGCAAAATGAGGTCCCCAGAGGGTGAATTTAGTGATGCTACCCTGCACAGCAGGGTAGCATCACTAAAGTTACCCTCTATGAACTTCAATCTGAACCAGGGTCTCAAAACTAAGCAGAAAGAGGTACCCAGAGGATAAATTGGCCCACTGTATGGAATATCATCATCAAATTCACCCTCTGTGGACCTCATTCTGCAAATGCAGACTGCTTATTTTCAGGCCTGAATGACACCAGGGTAATAAAAGAAGAAGAATGCACGACAGTCTAAGTAAACAAGATGAAGACAATAATTGGAAGGAGCGGAGTGGCAGCCTCACATGGAGCAATTACGAAAACTAGAGGGTCGAGCTCAAATGAGCTGTGGATATGTGTGAACAGACGATACAAAAGAACAAAAGAAGTGTTCCACAGAATATTAATCCTTTACCCAACGTAACGGCCAAAACCGGCCAGCGCTATTCTCAAAAATCGCCAATTAATTTTCAAAATATTTTCATTTTTTGTCTCAAAAACATAGGTTATGACCCCTCGTTGGAACGAGCTCGTCGAGCTCGTTCCAACGAGGGGTCATAACCTATGTTTTTGAGACAAAAAATGAAAAAAATTAATTATTCAAGAATTTTTTTTGCAAGTGTCGTCTGCTTTTCATGTTAGGTAAAGGGTTAAAGTAGAATTTAGAAAGCGGAAACACAGACGATGAATATAATCACATCGCACCAGAATTAACCCTTCACCCAACGAATCGGCGCATCTGCGCGAGTAAGATACAAATTGAGCAGTTAAAAAAAGGTTTCAACAAAACTGTATCATGTGATCCCGTCATTGGAACGAGCTTCGTTCCAATGAGGGGTCCCGTGATCAGGTTTTGTTGAAATTGTTTGAAAAATAAAAAAAACAAAAAACAAAAAAATAAATTTTGAAATTCGGTGCGTTGGATAAAGGGTTAATTAAGCAACGCAAAAAGGAAGACGATAGGCGATGGGCAGTAAGAATGCACCAAAGTGGAAAAAAAGAGGTGGAGGAAGATTTATCTACTTTCGTATGCAGAGAGAGGAAGGAGAATTACAAATGATGTCTCTTGCTTGATCAACCGATGGCCTCACGTAAAGCCAAATGTGAAAGATGTTTTGTTGTCTTCCTGGGTGTTTAAAAGGTATATGGTCGGATATGGGAGAGGATTTGGCGAGCGCTTGAGACTTTGTCTTTGGGTTAGGAGGTGCGTTAGTTGAAATCACGAAAGCAATAGGTAGGGTAAATTAGGGGTGTATCGCGCATTTTTTTAACCCGCGTGCCTGTGATATCTACGTCATCATAGAAGCAACGTCATTATTCTGACGTGTGGCGATGTCATTGCTGTTTAGTTTGCGTCACGGCAAAATACGAGGAAAAGTTGATATTGGAGCGAATTTTCAAAAAAGTGTTTTACAAGACTTAACAGAGTTTTCTACAAGAGAAGTTATAGGTAAGTAAAATCAAATCTTTTATTGTCTTGTTCTCCTCTTTTACAAAAGACGCACGCAAAAACCACGGGCAAACTCCTAAAACATAAAATTCGTCTATTATTTATTTGTCATGCGATTATGACTTATTGTTTTCCCCTCTCGTCACAGTTACACCAATGGACCCGTTTCGGCCTGTATCGCGCATCTGTGGTTAAATAACGCGCGCGATACAGAACATATTTATTTATGAGGGGTTAACAAAACATTCAACGGACTGTGTCATTTCGTATCGCCGAGTGTTACGAGTGGAGGAAGCCGCATTAGGCCCTTCCCAAAGAAAACCACTCCGTGGCGGCGATTAACTGTCTAACTCTTCAAATTATATTATGCCGCTATAATTGTTGGCAAAGGCGGCGAACATAGGCATTCGGTCCATTTGCGCTTTGAGGCAAGTTTGACGTCCCGACGTGTAGTGTCACAACTCCAGTCTGTTGTCTTCAGTGTAGGATTCCGTCCCATAGGCCTAAGTCTAAACTTAGACCTAAAGTCCGTAATAAATTTTTTTTGCTGTGGTACGGCCCACATGACGTACACGTAGGGCCTACCAAACCAAAACATTATATTATGGACTTTGGGGTCAAGTTTGAACTACTTTTTCATAAGAGTGATAAAGGATTGCTCTGGACACATACATATACCTGTGTACACAGGCCTTTGGTTATGTGAGCCTATTCCAGGTCTACGAAACGTTTCGACAAAATTCAGTCAGGCACACACCATAAACGTGACTGACATTTCCCTCAATTAGTAGGCTAATGTTGGAATGGCAGATGCCACACTTCGGCCTTGGAGACTAAAAAACATGTCGCGGGAGAGGGCCGCCGGCCCCTCCCTTAGGAGCGGAACACATCCTATCACACCCACGGTGACCCACACCACCCATACTTTGGGGCCTCTGGCCGCGATGACGCCTGTCGTTCCTTCCGTCCTTTCTCAACACGCCTGTCTTTCTGCCTGCCTGTATGCAGGCCTATATTTCAGATGGACACAATCATATTTTTCGGAGAATTTTGAATGTTGCCTGTCTTTGGTTACCAACCAGTTTGAGTGTTTGTCTGTCACGTGCACGATAACACACAAAACATCTCATTAAAATGCCCGTGTTTGTTTGCCTGTATAGTGCGTGTTAGTGTGGGTGGGCGGGGATATATATGTATGTGTAAATGTGTGTGTGAGGTAACGGTATGGGAGGGGTGTGGTGTGGTGGGGGGCATGTTTATATAATTCAATCAAATTATATATCAAACAGCTCTACTTACTCTGTTTCCCTCACCTCCGCCAACGAGTCCATATCCTATCTGTCTCCTTTTTACCCTCTGTCTGTCTGTCTGCCTGCCTGCCTGCCTGCCTGCCTGCCTGCCTGCCTGTCTGTCTGTCTGTCTGTCTGACTTTGTTTTCCTTGAAAGTATCTATATACACGCGCGTGCTGTTTGCATGATCGCGTGACTGGCTAATTTGGTTCTGTACGTGTGACTATGCGTGTGCGGTGTTCATCAGGTGGAGGTTGGGAGGTGGTAGGAAGATTGTGGGTGTGTGACGGAATGGGCGTGTGTGATGGTGTGTGTATTTACGATTTACATATAGTACCCCAAAACATTTATACTCTCCTAATGAAAGCTCTCCATCTTTTTCAGGTAACAGAATGGTGCCTTCAAAAAAGAAAGTTACCTGCAGATCAGCCACAGTGCAACGTCAACGGAGCGAAAAGATGTCCATTGTTGAGAAGTCGTGTCTAGAGATAGGGAGTCATCAAACTGTCAACATAAGTATAATTAACAAAGCACAGTTGGGAAAAAACGTGAATATGCAGCAAGGCAACAAGAAGAGGTGCAAAACTTTGAAGAGAAGCAAACGTCGACTCCAGTATGATCGTAAAAATTTAGAGCTTGCCTTCAATGATTATAAGAATGGAAATTTCCCTTCCATAAGAGCCACAGCACGGGCATATAACGTTCCCGAAACAACACTCAGAGACCGGATCAAGGGAAGGGTTGAAATTGACGCCCAAGTTGAGCAGCAAACTGTACTGACAAAAGAAGAAAATAAGCTCGAAAAATATTTGATTAGCTGTAGCGAACTAGGAGTCGGAAAATCAAGACGTCAAGTGAAAGACATGGCTGTTGCAATTGTTCGGGCATCGGAGGACAGATCAAGGCAGTGGGTTACCAAGAGCTGGCTTCAACATAAAACGGCGGGGAACGATTGGTACTATGCTTTCATGAGGCGACACCAAAGTCTCGGCTTGAGAAGGCCAGAAAAACTCTCTCACTCCCGTGCAATAATGGGAAATGACAATGTCGTCAGTTTCTACTATGAAATGCTAAGCTCAGTTCTGACTGAAAATAAACTGCTCGATCGACCTGAACTCATCTTTAACTGTGACGAAACGGGCGTTCCACTAGACTTTAGGCCGAACAAAGTGGGTGATAAAATTTTCCGAGAAAGGATGGATCAACTCTGTGCTTTTTGAAATCTGGTTCACTAAAGCATTTCTACCTTTTGTGAACTCCGTACGTCAGAGAGATGATAAAGTGTTGCTTCTCGTTGATGGACACAAATCACACGAAGGACTTGGAGTACTTGAAACAGCAAGAAAAAACAATACTGTTCTATTGTGTCTCCCACCACATATGACACATATGTTACAACCTCTCGACGTTTCCTTCTTTAAAAGCTTGAAAGTAAACTGGGACCAAGAATGTGAAAATTTCGCTCGGGATCCAGGAAATTTGGGGAAATTTGTCACGAAAGCTACTTTCTGCAAGGTATTTGGGAAAGCCTGGGATAAGACAGAAACCCGCGTCGATACCATCAAGAATGGATTCAGAAAATGTGGAATTATTCCATTCGTTCGACTTACAATGAAGGATCTAATGAAAGATAGGACACTGGCACCGTCACATATTATCGAGAGGCCTGCCAAAACGTCAGAGCTCACTTCTGATGTTGCATGTTGTACTGATAAAGGTAATCTTACTGGAGAAACAAATGAAGAATACTCTCAGTCTGGCAATATTGATGCAACACAAGAACAATCATCAGAAGAAGTGAATCGTCCAATTTTTGACAATACAGCAGATGTGGAAGAAAGAGCATCTGATGACACTGCTAGTGACAACAGTTGCAACCCAGTCAAATCTTCGGGAGATACTGCCCACGAAGATACCCTTATATCAACACCTCAGATGAGGGGAGAGTCAGCATCTCTTCCAGCGCCAAGTGTAGAAGATAGCGCCACACACGCAGCTGCACTAACTCACCAGAACTCGACTATTGTAAATCAGCACAGTGGCACAGAAATTGGTCCCGAGTCAAATGAACTATCAACAACAGATCAATCTGAATCCTCACTTGAAGCCACTGTGGATAATCAGAAACGTCAAACACCGAGCTCACCCTCAACCCTCAGTCCGGAAGATGACGACATGACTTTCAAAAAACACGACACACAATTACATGACAAATCTTCTGTTTCACCTGATCCATTCACGCTACCACTTTTCATCAGAAATCAAACAAAAAGAAAACGAACGGTGTCTCACAGCCGAATTTTGACATCTGAAGATGTAATTGAAGAAAAAAAACAAAAAGTTTCTGCATCGTCTCCACCTGGAAAACAAAAGAAAACACTACCTAGAAAAAAATTGGCCTCACCTTCAGTAAAAAGGGCTAAATCACATTCAGCCAAGTCAAAGAAATTGAAAAGCCTCCAAAAGAAAGTGCGTGTTAAAAGCGGTAAAGCCACACAAATACGGAGTCTTGACACAGCTGAAGACTGTGAGTTCCTGTATTGTTGTCAATCCTATATTCAAACAGGTGGTGCCTGGATTGAATGCCAGAAATGCTTTAAATGGGCCCACGAACTTTGTGCTGGAACTGAGAAAAACGATTGCCAATTTGTTTGTGAAATTTGTTCATCAGAATAGATGTTCCAGATCACTTCGAGTGCAGATAATTTGTGTTTCGATTTGTGTTTCGATTTTCTTTTAAAAATGTGCGGGGTGCGCGATATTACCCGAACATGTGTTTTGCCAGCCTCGATTTTTTTTGGCCATTCAAGCTCTTTCGGATTCATTCTTTTCGTGTGAAAATCTTCTACACGAAGCCCTGCAAAAATTAGCTGCGCAAAACAGATTGGCCCGTTTACTTTATAAAATGGGGGCTGATGAAGCCAAGTATCGTGGGACTGCGCGATATTAACCCTTTACCCAACGTAACGGCCAAAACCGGCCAGCGCTATTCTCAAAAATCGCCAATTAATTTTCACTATTTTTTTCATTTTTTGTCTCAAAAACATAGGTTATGACCCCTCGTTGGAACGAGCTCGTCGAGCTCGTTCCAACGAGGGGTCATAACCTATGTTTTTGAGACAAAAAATGAAAAAAATTAGTTATTCAAGAATTTTTTTGCAAGTGTCGTCTGCTTTTCACGTTAGGTAAAGGGTTAAACGCACCGAATCGCGATATAATGCTTTCCTGCGCGATACATGCCTAAAATAAGATCCGTTTTCAGAGCGACACTGGAACACTACATGTAATGAATATGTCCCATTCTTACACTCGCAAGTCGGAATACAATAGCCCCTCCATAGCAGAGTAAAATTCCGAAACGTGAAATTTACTGGTTCAGAAATAAAAAAAAGGCGTCGGGTTATATCGATACCATGTTGCGCGATACACCCCCAATTTACCCTAATATAACAACAGAACGGGTCCCTATTTTGCGATAGCCCACTATCAAGGGCCTCAATGTGCCTATTCTTTTTCCATTGTGGAATTGAGAGATGGACGCCTGCAGAGCACACAGGATTAGGCACCAAAAGATCCCAGGATTATTTTGCAGTTGATATGATGTTTGTGCATGAAAGTAATGAGGGGTCAGGGAAGATGGTGGTAATTGTTGGAAAATGTAAGAACAAGTGGGGGTTCGAATTGAACGAATACAAAAGCACGCTTAGGCTATCCTCACGGACCGTCTTTCTAAGATGGTGTGTGATGGAGCTCCCAATTCCCGAAGGTGACAACAAACTGCTTAGAGTAGAAGAGAAGGGGGATGATTAAGAATATATTTGGGTGCAAATGAGGGGAAGCGCATTTTTTAACACATTGAACATTTTGGGAATGAATATAGCCTCAATAGGGGTTTCATGTGAAAAAAAAACACGCGGAGGATGATGGGTGTATCAAGTTTAACAAATGGAACGGACGTGATGCTCCAAATCCAAAAGTATGGAAACTTTGGCGCATGATGTAGGCAGATAGATAACTGGGCCAAGCAATGCCGTACCCCTGAAGCAGTTAGGGGTGGGTTTGGTGGATGAAGAACAAAGAGGTCTTGGGGCTTTTTGGGGATTACAAAGTATTTGAGGAATACCCTGGCCTTGATGGCACATTTTGTTTGGTTGTGAAGGTCACTTCTGTTTAAATTGAGTTCGCTAAAGGGGGGTGGGGGGCTGTGAAAGACGGCGAAAAAGAGTTACAAATGTGTACTTTGTGGGGGAATGGGTACCCCTGATGTGTCCAAAATATCAGTCAAACAAACTAAAATACACTGGGAGCATAATTAGAAAAAATCGAGGGGAATCAAGGATATGTGGATATTGGCTGACAGTCTGACACAAGGAAGATAGCTAATATGCTCATTGGTGAGACTAGAGGAGGAAGAATGGAAGTTGCAGTGACGGGAATACACGTGTAAAGTAAGCCTCCTGATTTGAGAAGCACGATAAGTCAGTGACTGCCGAAGTGTTCTAATTATTGGAACGACTTCGTTCCATTGAGGGATCATGAGCTTGAGGCAAAAATGAAAATTTTCACTTTTAATCCTTTACCCAACATAACGGCCAAAACCGGCCAGCGCTATTCACAAAAATTACCATTCAATTTTCAGTATTTTTTTTATTTTTGTCACAAAACCATAGCTTATGACTCCTTATTGGAACGAGCTCGTTCCAATGAGGGGTCATAAGCTATGTTTTTGATGCAAAAATGAAAATATTTAGTTATTCAAGAATTTTGTTGCAAAATGTTTGCGAGTGTCGTCTGCTTTTCGTGTTAGGCAAAGGGTTAACCCTTTACCCAACGTAACGGCCAAAACCGGCCAGCGCTATTCTCAAAAATCGCCAATTAATTTTCATTATTTTTCTCAAAAACCTAGGTTATGACCCCTCACTGGAACGAGCTCGTTGAGTTCTTTCCAATGAGGGGTCATAACCTATGTTTTTGAGACAAAAAATGAAAAAATTAGTTATTCAAGAATTTTTTTGGCAAGTGTCGTCTGCTTTTCATGTTAGGTAAAGGGTTAAAAAAGAACTTTTTGCAAGTGTTATACCCAAGGCGAGTCGTGTTGGATGAAGGGCTACAAATAAGGAACGAGTATTATATAATTTGTTTGTAAACCGATGATAGAAACCCAAAAGAGGGAGCCCGTGATGATGAAGCGTCGCACCCTGCACAAGAAAGCCGCTGCGCTTAGCTTGCTCATTCACCACATAAGGTTATCAGGCCACCAGCCTAATTCTGTCAGAAATTCGACGCTTTCATAGCTTGGAACCAGTCAAGCACTGAAAAATAGTCATCGCCTTTATTTAGACTCAATCGTTTGGAATATTTCAGGTGGTTGAAGAGTGAACCCTCGGTTCGGTTTTCCAACCAACCTATATATTCCGGACCACTGAATCTGAAAAATTTCATAAAGATTCATTTTCCGTGAATCAAAAAGGGGGGGGGGGGGGGAGGGGGGGGGGGTAGGGGGGGGGGGGGCACTAACAATTTCAAGACGTGAGGTCCTATTTTTTATTCAGCTCCTTTTTACACCCACCCACCCCTACGTGCAAATTTTCTACTACCGTTCTCAGACACCCACCCCCACTCTCCCATTAAAGTCCAAAATAAACTTATAAACTTAGTAGGCACAGCTGTCTTTAGGGGGGTTTCATAATGTTCTTAAACTGGTACCACCAATTTAAACCTCTGTGGGCTGCTGTGGGCCCCAATCTACAAATGACAAGCTGTTCATTATCAGGCTTGGCCAGAGCAGGTGTACATATACGGGAACAAATTTTCATTTGAATTGTTCTGTCAGTATTCTCAGGTGTTTGCTACTTTCCTCTACTATCCATACAAATTCTATTAATAAATAAATAACTTGGGTTGAATTTAGTGCATCAGAGAGAATTTTCCCAAAATATTGTCTGCACATTTTCTACATTTGGAACAAGACACCCACCCGCTACTAACGTGTGACATTTTCCCAGATTAAGCCCAATATTCTCACATATAAAGCCTCCTGATGTTGTATTTATGTTAAGAGTGTGATGTACAACATCATCTTTAAGGTTTGAAAGACAAATGATGGTATATATTAGCTGATATATTGATATATTTTTAAAAAATTAAAAAAATTGCACAAGTTGAAAATGCACATTTTTGGCGTACTCAAGAGACCCACCCACTCCCACGTCACGTCTTGCAAATTTTTGGTGCCCCCCCCCCCCCCCCCCCCCACCTGAATCAAAGCTAAAAATGTTACTCAATTGAGCCTTGATTTGATTGACATTTTGATGACATTACAATCGGATATAAAGACTCACCACAGCCATAGGGTTATTATGACGCCGGATAGTTGAACAAATTATGACTTTATGTTAACTCTTTACCCAACGCAGACGATTTCAAAATTTAATATTTTGAATATCATTTTTTTAAATTTTTTCAAAAAATTTCAACAAAACCATATCATGTGACCCCTCTTTGGAACGAGCTCGACGAGCTCGTTCCAAAGAGGGGTCACATGATATGGTTTTGTTGAAATGTTTCGAAATATAATATTTTTTCAGCTGCTGAATTTGCATATTACGCGGGCGGATGCGGGCGATTCGTTGGGTAAAGGGTTAATATCTCGACGTTTTCAATGGGGATGAAATACTTATTGTTTGGAATATTTATAATTGGGACAGGAATGAATACCTCTATCTCGTTGTAAGTAAAGGGACATCAAATTACATCAACGGTCGTCTGCGCTGAAATTTCCACAAAACTGGGTAAACAAACAGCCCATACCAGCGACGAATTCCGAACAGAATTAGCCTGATGGCCTGAAAGCTTGTCACAGAATATCTTTGACGTTCTTAGACATATAACGGCACATTAACCCTTTACCTAACATGAAAAGCAGACGACACTTGCAAAAAAAATTCTTGAATAACTAATTTTTTTCATTTTTTGTCTCAAAAACATAGGTTATGACCCCTCGTTGGAACGAGCTCGACGAGCTCGTTCCAACGAGGGGTCATAACCTATGTTTTTGAGACAAAAAATGAAAATATTTTGAAAATTAATTGGCGATTTTTGAGAATAGCGCTGGCCGGTTTTGGCCGTTACGTTGGGTAAAGGGTTAAAAACGTCACAAAACACTGACATGGATACGTGGAACTTGACAGATCTTAAAAGGCCTTTAATGTGTTCGTGTTAATCTGTTTGATTTATTTCTACGTTACAAGTTTATCCACTGTTTGCTGAAGGTATATATTTGAAAGGTTAGTCTGTTTTAATGTTCCACATCATCAAAATATTTCTTATTACGAAAAAACGCTGAACAATTGTTGGAATGATTGGAGGAACAAAGTGAACTTCGGTAACATAACAAATGACGCCGGTGTGACAGGAATGATAGTCCGTAGGAACGTTAGTCCCTCTGGACTATTATTCCGCGGAATTATAGTCCTAGGTCTAACATTCCTAGGAATAGTAGTCCGCCGGACTACTATTCCTAGGAATGTTAGACCTAGGACTATAATTCCGCGGAATAATAGTCCAGAGGGACTAATTTTCCTACGGACTATCATTCCTGTCACACTGGGACAGAAGAGGCAAGCAAGAAGTGGTGATTAATTCTATCTTGGAAACCAGGAAAGCACATTTGAAAATCTCCAATTCAATATTGCAAAGAAATCTACGGAGAACAAATATATAGCTCTGTCTTTGAGAAAGAGGAGAAAAATATCACGCCATATCGTCACTTAAGCGCATCACGACACATCAGCAGTGCTTCAGCATTCCAGGACCGACTCGAGGAGAGTGGCTCCGTATCTGCTTCAGCATTCCAGGCGGCGCCTTGATGAACTCAAGGGACGGCTTTGTGTTGTATCGTGTGTTATACACGGTTGTTGAAAAGGTTAACGAAAAACTATAAGAGTGCGGACGTTTCTGCACACACATGTGGGAGGAGGGGCGGTATCGACCGAGAAAGTGTGGCTACGCATATGTAACAGTAGTAGGGGGGGGGGGGGCTTGGCCCCCTAAAATGTTCGCTACCACCCCAAAAGATTGGTTCAATGTAAGTTTTACCCAACATAGGGTCCCCAAAATTATGCAAAAGTTTCTCGGGGGTCCTAAATAGGACTCTCCGGCCGTTTCCCCTCCTGCCACTTCCATGAAGGGAAGTGGATGGAGAGGGCAACGACCAAAGGGCCCCAGTTAGGAGTAGGGGAAGCCCATGAATCCCCACACAACGGCCTTTCAAATATCTTTGCACCCCCCCCCCCCCAAAAAAAAAAAAAAAAAAAAAACTCTAACAAATACTGGCTAGGGCACTCCCTATAATAGAATCCTGTCTACGCGCCTGATCTGTAGGAAGAAGGCACTTGGACTTATTACA
The DNA here is from genome assembly GCA_031216915.1 of Pictodentalium vernedei. Taxonomy (NCBI): domain Eukaryota; kingdom Metazoa; phylum Mollusca; class Scaphopoda; order Dentaliida; family Dentaliidae; genus Pictodentalium; species Pictodentalium vernedei. The sequence goes on from CM062296.1 coordinate 768,881,890, forward strand.
GATTTTCATCCCAATTATTAACGAACAAAGATGTGTTTCAGAACCATAATTTCGCATATTTATGCGTAACACTAGAATCTCACCCGCAGTCGAAATACAAATGCGAAAAAGTTGAATGTTAAATGCCATTATCGCAACACTAGAATCTCAAATGTAGAAATGGAAATATTTTTATTCTAGAAATAGAAAATCGAGAACAATGAATCTTAGATGTTGTTAACGTTCGTTTTTCTTGATGCGTTCTTCATTTCGGAGTATTTTATTTAGGAAATCCAGACCCACTGGTGTAAGGGTATCGAGATCGAATCGCGATTTGATTAAGAAAGAATCCCCTTTTGTGATCTTGGTACAGTAACTACTACATCGAGGTATGCCTTCGTTGCTTCCAACACGTTGGACCCGATTGCGAACCGATAATTAGCATCCTTCAACATTACATACACATGTACCTGTTGGTACTACAACCATCACTGCAATGTGAAGTGATTACAAGAAGGACCAAATTCGACCTTCAGATGCAAAGAAATAACATTTTTAGTACATACGTTTTGAAAAAAGCTTAAAGGGCGGTTTGTTTGGTTTACTTTAGGAATAGGCTAATAATAATACTTTGTCATTATTTTTTTCATTTTTTGTCTCAAAAACATAGGTTATGACCCCTCGTTGGAACGAGCTCGTCTAGCTCGTTCCAATGGGGGGGGTCATAACCTTTGTTTTTGAGACAAAAAATGAAAAAAATTAGTTATTCAAGAATTTTTTTTGCAAGTGTTGTCTGCTTTTCATGTTAGGTAAAGGGTTAAAGCGTATTTTGCTTCTTGTTGGATTTTTGCCCCGATCGTTACTTTAAGCAAGTTGTGATCACTATCCACCCCTTTTACTCTCTTCTTACACATCTACCTCTATCACCCCACCCCCCTAAATTGATATCTGTGAGAATATAGTCGATTATCGTTCTGTCGTTCCTGTCCTAGGTCCATCCCCTTACATCTCGCCTCTCTGTTTAAAATCTTCAGGCTGAGCTCATTTGTGAAGTCCAACAGCTTCCTTCGATTCCTGTTGTTTTTTCGAAACCCCGCCCTGTATGCTTTCTTCCTTATCACCCGTGTGTTCATTGAAGTCTCCCACCAGAATTATAACGTGTCCCCTATTTTTCAATTCCGTGATATTGGACCGTATTGTTGAATATAATGAGTCATTATATCCCAATGGCATCACTTGCGTTTTAGGTTATCTTTTACCCGTCCGATTTCTTTAGATACCTCGACCACTTTCGACTTGGAAATCACCGAACAACAGTACAGTTAAGTAGCTGAGTGGTCTTTGTCCACAAAAGGTAACACCAAAAATATTTGAAATGTTTCCCAACACAAGGAAATCGCAGTTCAGAGAGCCTATGAGCATACACTGGAAATTCGAACCCACGCCGAGAGTATTTCCTTCGGCTCCAACCGCCAAGTGGAACTATACTAAACTCTATTAACTCTTAACCCGCTGAGTATTTTAAATATATTTTCGTCAAATCTAGTCATGTCTGCCATTCAGCCATGACTAGATTTGATGAAAAATGCATCCTTGCTTAACTCAAGAAATCATTGGTGAAAAACTACATTCAGTTTACAGGATGGAAATTGGATTAAATATCACAAATTACACATACGTGTATTTCAGTGGCAAGTAAAATCCTGTCCCGGGCAGGAATATCTGTCGCAGGATTACAGGGGTTATATTGATGTTCCGAAAGATGGGGGAAAATTTATGTTCTTATCAGTGCTCAGCCGACAGCCAGCCAGTGACTGTCGTCTGAACCCCAGTTCGAACGTAAACCTTGCCACCTTATAAATGCCCTGTCCGCTTGGGGCTCTTAGGATTCCTGAAGGCGCCTGTGGCTTACAATACCAAAGGGTGATCAACGATAATTCACAGAAAAGATCATTTATTTACATGTACGAAGAAATATAATATGAAACAAATTACTCACAACATCATCCATAAGAATACACTAATTACGCGGATAACAGTTTATTCTTTAGGGCCCTCGACGTCTCCCATAGCTAGCTGTGTCCGTCGGATCAACCTCACATCATCTTCATCTTCTCACGGTTTGTGATAAATACAAAGTGTCTATTCACTTCTTGTTGCTCCCTCCTCGCAGGGTTACTTTAGTCATCCGGGCTTAACACATATAATGTTCTGCTTGTGTGACTCTATCAGCGTTCTCACAGTTCAATCACAATTCAATCGGCGTCTACCACTGTTCACGATCACTTTGCGCTTTGCCTGGCTCTTACGGGGTTAAGTTATTCTTTGCCTTCAGATATACACTTAACAAAGCTTACATAATAATATTCTGCAAAGTGTTCTCAACATCACCCATTCTCGCACAGCCTAAAACTATCTTCTCTCGCGAGCTATTCAAGCGCTAACTCAAGCTCTTAATACGGTTTCTAGACCTCAGCGTTACAGCTTTTACTTCTTTGGCTACTATGCCACTACGGTTCGCAACCGTTAACAAACTACTATCGGTTCCTCAAAACCCTCAATTTCGGTGCCTATGACCCTCGACGGCCAAGTCTAAACTCGGACCTTCTCTGAGTGCCCTCAGGCCAACTGCCCCTCAGAATTCTGCTTTACATTTTATCCAGTCGGAACGCAAAGTTTAAACATATTAATTCTGATTTAACGAGTGCTTTGTAATTCGATATGGATAGAGATATTAATGCGAATTTTGTTTTAGGTAAATTCTTTTGACATTTCGGAGACAGGATAGATGCGTAATATGGGTGTGTGTCCAGAACATGTGTGAAGAACTGATTTCCAAAAATTAGATTTTAACTGGCTTTAATTACCTAGATAATGATAACCGGGGAGAATATTGTCTCTCTTAGTAGTGATCTGTTATCAGATAGCCCATGTGGCGTTCAACAAGTGCGCCATAATGGACATTAAATTTCACACTTCATTTAGAAGCTCTTGAATTAACGTTAGTTTGACAAATCTGTTTTCAGGGTGCGTCACATACCCATCTTTACGCTTCACATTTAAACCAGGCAGAAATATGATCGAAAATATTTACACTTTTAAGCAAGAAAATCGCCACTTTTAGCTATCACCTTGACAATATCCGCCAGCAGCGTGCAAGGAGTTAAACCGCACATACTACTCGATTTGCGGCAGACCCTACCGTTGGGCGAGTGGTATGAGTGCTTTGGTATAGTTTAGTATAGTTTCGCTGTGCAGTTTGTGTCGAACAGATGCGTAGCCGGGTATCCATATTAGGAGTGGCGGTGGGGGGGGGGGGGGGCACATGTAACATGGCGGTGGAGTGGGAGGGGGGTAATCATATAACGGAGATCGAAGTCTTGAGCTGGGGAGAGGTTTCAAGCTTGTGTTCCTCTAGCGTTCGTGGGACGGTGGATTATATTTTAAATTTGTTTTTTAAACATACTTGTATATGCCCCAAATGGCGCTATTTGAGGCTCGAAAGGGCGTCAAGTATGTTATGTCGTTGTACTTTTATTAGTTGTCGCCCCGTGTAAATCGTAGAATTCAGAACTTTTAGGAGGCGGTGGCGAGGATTAGTGGAAGGTTCCCAGCCCCTCTCCCCCCACCACCACCATGGCTACGCCACTGGTGTCGCGGATAACTATCTACGCGGGTCCGAGCTCCCCGCTATGTGGAAAATAATAATGAATCCGCTTTTGAACAGTAGTTTTCCGAAGTGGATCACTTTGCTATTTTCTGATTTTTTTTTCCACACTTTGAAAGGCAAACTTCAAAAACCTCTGCAAGTTATTTTTTTTTAATTAAAATAATGAGAGAATTAGTACTTTTTGTTTTTTATTATTGTGATATTATCGGTTATAATACAAAATACGTAACAAATATATAACAAAACCAATAGAAGTAGACACTTGACCCTTTACTCAAAACAATTTCCTGGAAGAAAATTAAATTTCCTTTAAAATCACAAACCATGCAAATATGTGTGTGTGCCGGTTCATCTACACACAAGCGAGTGTCACTGGAACGTGACGATTTGTTCGTACAGTGAATAATCACTCCATGGAGAGAACGGTCATTATCATCTTGTTCCAGTTCATTTATTGATAAAATGATTTATTTATTTATTTATTTATTGGGGTTTAACGACACTTTCGGCAGCCAGGTTCACTCACCCCACCGATTGTATAGCTTCTTTGCTTGATGATTATCGTCTAACCTCCGTCATTGTGATTGACCACACCCCTCCACTATCACTGGCCCACATAAAATAAGTTACAAACGAATACTCGAGTGTTTCGCAGTTACAGTTCTCGGAAAATAAAGTCTTTTCCACTTCTGGCGAAAAAGGACAATCCCAGGCAGGGACACTGCTGCCCCTACCTCTCTGTTTCCGGCGACCTTGCCTTTGTCCAGGGCATTTTTTGTCCGGACCCCGAGAATGTCATATCCCTCTCAGCTCTTTCACTGATTTACACTTGTCTCGGGGCTCCAAAATAAGCCTAATTGCATTCCTCAGTGACCTGGGTTATTCAACATTTTATACTGAAGAAAGGCTACCACACTACCAACTGAGCATTTACTGCTCACCTGACGCTCAACTTGTATTTGCTAGCGAGGCAATGTAAACAGGGCGGTCTCAAACCAAAAAAAAAAAAAAAAAAAAAAAAATGACTGGTGATCCGTTCAGAACAGTTGTCCTTTCAGACCGGCGTTTTTTGCAAAGTGTGTTTATATAAAATGTTTATAAATTTGTAATGGTACATAGCTATATGAAATCGATTTATTCAGCGATAGAAGCCATATTTGGACTTAACTAATTAATCCAATCCTTTGCCTTATACAATTAACGACGTCACTTCCAAAACAGTAGTAGGCTTGGGGCTGGATGAGCCTGTTCTGCCGGAGAGGGGCCGAGAGGGGATGAGGGGGGGGGTCGATGACGTCATCATAATTAAAATGTTATGTAAGGTAATTAACGTTACTTAATGATTTTTTTTAATCACTTTAATAATTGTTGCTTAATTAATTTTTATTAATGACTGTTGCATAATTAATGTAATTAATGTAATTAATAAGTTTAATTAGAGTTGATTATAATAATTAGTATATTAATAAATGAATTAATAATGATGTACTGGCCATATATATGAATGCTATTGCTGACTGACCCGCAAAGGTCATCGCGTGTCTGGGTGTCATTAAATCGATTTTTTTCTCTTCAAACGCCAACTACTGACAGATGTTGAAGCAATTAAATCTATTGTCACACTTTAACGACCGGTCATAAATATCGTTAGACTGACGCTTCAACTTTAAGTGCTATTGAAATTGTAAGATACCAATCTGTCACCTTATTGATTTTAATAACGAATTCCTATTATTCAAAAGTTATGGGTGTAATAAAAACCTCATTAAATTAACGATCAACACGCAACCTTCTTCCAGACTCTGAGATTCAAATTTTCAAATTTCATCGATTTTTAACGGTCCAAATTCTGCGTTTTGACTGGTTCTCAAAAAATCAATCAGGCAATTTTAAAACGATGGGCGGGGCTTCAGTTTTTCGTTTAAGTTCTGCGAGATGAATCGACTCGTCACTTCATTGAAACAGTCGAGATGGCAAGCTCCAATAAATTTCAAATCGGTTCAAGAAATACTTTTATCAATGTGACACCATTTCAGGGTAAAGTAAAGGTCCACGTAAGAAGATACACAAAAGACTCTTCGACACCGACTAAAACTGGAATCGCTTTGGACGTAATCGAGTGGAATGACCTGAAGAAAACCATCACAGAAATCGACAGAAGAATTGCCAGCGAAGAATCAGATTTATTTAGAAAAAGAAAACGAGAATTTCCAACGTTCTCAAATCATGGAAAAAAGAATCTGACGACCGAACTTAGAAGAATACGGATCCAAACAGAGCTAAACCGAGCTTACGCAACTATGATCCAAAAACATTTAGCTGAGGTGGTTAATGAACTGTGCTATGGCTGTACTGTAAATTATGGCGGTCAAACCCATCACAATCTATGTTTAATGGCTAGTCCAGAAGAAAAGGTTGAGAGATGTTTCCTCACTGCATTGGAGAAGATTGATCGTGCTGAGCTGCAAGATGTTTGGGCTGCAAACATAAGTAATATGATACCCGCTGTGATGCCGCACGAGTATATTAACATCGATGATTTTGATAGAGAAGCGGTAGAGAAAATGGTTGTAGAAAATATTTCTACGGTATGGTAAAGAAAAAATAAAGACAGAAGCGAATACGAATCACGACATGGAAAAAAACGGCCCTTTTCAGGGCCAACCAAATTATTATAAAAGAGTTGCTTTAGCACAAACGCATGCTTGGTGACCCCTCACTTGTACTCCTCTGCACCCCACCCCTGTCACACGAACCCTCAGTGGGTGGATCCCCTTCACTCAAACATGTTTAAATCGAATTTCCGGAATTTGATTATTATTCCAACCAATCAGGTCTCACCAAACTTTACACAGCCGCAGTACAACATCCTTTGAGGTTTAACACCCCTCTCCCCCCTACTAGCCTGTCCCATTGTCATTATGTAACATTTGCGGTATATAAAGAGCATAACAACCCCTAGGTAGTCATTTTATTTTCGAGATGGATACGAGATGGAGTCATCCCTGTACATGCGTTTTGGCAGGTCCGACTTCTTGCGGCAAGTCGACATTTGTCCGCAAATTCATTTCTAATTTAGAGGCTATGACATACCCTATTCCCGAGCGTATCATCTGGTGTTACGGAGAATGGCAGCCATTATACGACACACTTTCGAGGGTTGAATTTGTGGAAGGTGTCCCACAGGACGTCAAGCCCAATTCCCTGGTAATCCTCGATGACTTGATGCTTCAGGCCGACGAACGTGTCGCCCGTTTGTTTACTCAGAGATCCCACCATCAAAACCTAAGTGTTGTTTACATTGTTCAAAATATATTCGATAAGAATAAATTTCATCCCACAGTTTCCCTAAACTCCCACTATTTAATACTTTTCAAGAACCCTAGAGACCGATCACAGATCTCTCACCTAGCTAATCAAATGTACCCCGGGAGGGTTAAATTTTTACGGGAAGTCTTCGACGATGCTACCACCCCACCCTTTGGGTATTTACTAATCGATTTGAGACAGCAAACAGACGAGGGGTTAAGACTAAGATCTCACATATTTCCGGGTGAAACTCAAATTGTCTATGTCGCCAGAGTATAAAAGGGGGTGGTTTGAGGTAATTATCTCATAACTATGTCTACTCGCGTAACACGCAACATCGGAACTCTCAAAGTTCTTTGTCGTGCGAAACCTTCAGAAATTAAAAATATTGTCAAACGTGCCAATAAAGACCTAATTCTTTCGATTTGTGAATGCGCTAAAAATATTTTATTGGGGAACGTACCCGTTTCGAATTATCATTTTGCCAAACTACGACCACATAAAGACAAAGTCAGGAAGCTAGCAGTAAAGAACACATCGGATAAAGTTAGAAGACAGATCATTCAATTGGGAGGTTTTCTGGGTTCGCTTGTTGGGCCCGTTTTGAAAGTATTAGTCAAAGGTTTACTGGGATAATAATAGAACACACCAAGAAAATGGTCTTAGTAGATCCTCGGATGTTAGATCGGATCGATAAACGACCAAATGATTCCGCAGTGTCCGCGCTGGATAGAGAATTAACAGAAATAATAAACAAGTCTGATCTTAGTGAAACCGAAAAAATCACAAAATACAATCAAATACTTCAGCGGTATTTGACTTTCTATGAGAAATCACTCGAACCGACCACAGTCAAGATTAAAATGGAAAAGACCGATCTGCCCACTCCACATGATGACCGTGAAATTTTAGATACCGTACCTTTAACCATGCATAGAAAAGCGGGTTAATTATTAAAACACTTGAAGTCCATTCCAAATCTGAAATGGGATGACAGGGGGCGTATTATAATTAACGAGCAAACAGTTGAAGGGTCAAACATCACAGATTTGTTGAACGACTTACTTAGACAACGCAAAAAGTTTGCACCGGAAGGCTGGCAGGTTTTGGGCAAAGTACTGCGAGACGCTGATATTCCTCAAGGACTCATTGGGAACAAAGAACGTTGGGCTTTTATTCATAAACGTCGGTCAAGAACCACACCCCCTAAATCATCCACGAAAGGAGAGGCTCGGGGTGTTCACCCTTGGGTCTCCTTTTAAATACTTCCGACATGTGTATTTGTGAGTCATTATGAGTTTAACAGAGCTCTATTACATACCTTCGACTCCGGGCAGCTTTGGGGGAGTGACTGCCCTGCGGCGCGTGTCAAGAAAGAAAAGTAAAGAGGTGATAAATTGGCTACAAAGCCAGGACACTTACACGCTTCACAAACCAGCACGGCGTAAGTTCATTAGAAAGAAAACTCTGGTCAGGGGTATTGACGCTCAATGGCAAGCTGATCTCGTAGATCTGACTTCAATAAGCAAACACAATGACGGTATTAAATTTCTCTTAACATGCATAGACGTGTTTTCAAAGTACGCTTGGGTGATCTCATTGAGAAACAAGTCGGGTTCGTCTATTGTGTTGGCTTTTCGAGAAATATTTTCTCAAGGTCGTAAACCTTTCAAGTTACAGACTGACCAAGGTAAAGAATTCACAAACAGTCAATTTCAGCGATTTTTAAAACAAAATAACGTTGAATTTTTTACAACTTATAATGTTGAAACGAAATGCTCCGTAGTTGAGCGCTTCAATCAAAGTCTTAAAACCAAAATGTTTAAATATTTTACCAAAAACAACATATTAACTTTTCCGATCCAGGCACTGACAGACTCCTATAATAACACCTATGATCGCAGTATCGGAATGGCCCCGGCCTCGGTTACAAAAAGGGACCAAGAACAAATTTGGCAGAGATTGTATGGCGAACCGACCGAAGCCAGGCAGCATTACAAAATAGGAGATAGAGTTAGAATAAGTAAGGTTAAACGAACATTCGAAAAGGGGTATTTGCCTAATTGGACAGAGGAACTCTTTACAATAACTCAGATAATACCGGGATATCCAGTGACATACAGGCTTAGGGACTATAATGGAGCTTTGCTAGAAGGGGGATTTTACGTGGAGGAAATTCAACGGGTAGCCGAGAAAACCGCATATAAAATAGAAAGCGTTATAAAAACGCGAGGTAAAGGTAAGGGAAAAGAATTGTTTGTCAAATGGCTCGGTTATCCCAAATCGTTCAATTCTTGGATCAAACAAAGTCAGATTATTTAATAAAAGTGAGCGTGTCGCGAAAAAAGACTCAGTATAATGGAAGACACGGAAAGTAACAGATCGTGGCTTTTATGTGGTAGTCGTGTGCCGAAAAGTGAGATAACGTATTTTGCACAGGTCATAATCTTATACACAATAATAATCACGAGTATTGTCAATTTAAGCTTGGACGCGAATAATCCTCAGCTTTGGACTGCTCTCTTAGGCAGCACAATCGGTTACTTACTCCCTAACCCAACCATCAAGAACAAATCATGTTTTATTTACATTTACCAAGTAACAGTTCGCTGGACACATTCCCCGATAACACTCTCACTGCGTTTCGAACTCAGTTGTCTCAGCCCATAACTCTCGAAGGTGATTGGGAAGTGGCTCTAACTGAAATTCAGTACCCAAATACGTGGTTTAACATAAAAGATTTGGAAGGTTACGTAAATATAAAATACAAAGAAAAGGAATACACGGTTGGTTTGAGAGCTGGTAGATATACAGACGCCACCCAAATCATCCGAGAACTCGAACGCAATAAAGAATTTAATTTACCTAATCCCGAGTGTTTAGAATTTGAGTGGAGTCCAATCTCACAAAAACTTATGATTATCGTGAAACACGGGGCACAAATTACCATGAGTCTGTGCCTTCAAAAAATTTTTGGGTTTGAAAATGATACTTTTCATCAAGGATGGTTCAGTGCGGCGCGCGCAACTGACGTGAATAGAGGTTTTTATTCCCTATACGTATATTGCGATTTGGTGCGAGATCAAATCATGGGGGATTCTAGAGTTCCCCTTTTACGTATTGTTCCCATCAAAGGGGAATACGGCAGAACGATATCCCGTACATTTGAAAATTTGTATTACCTCCCCCTTTCTCAGAAGCATTTCGGAACAATAGAGGTCTATATAAGAGACGACACCGGAAAACCTGTTCCATTTGAATGCGGAAAATTAACCGTGACACTTCATTTTAAACAATGACGTACTGCTGTAACCCAAAATTATTCGAAGATTATTATCTGGACCAAGTAGGTTCCGGGTGCGCAGATGCAGAGGGGTCATGGTCCTGGAAGCCTATTGGGAACCATAAAGCATGCAGTCTTTCCACCCGCCAAGAGTGTGGGAAAACAACTTTTGAAAAAAAGTATAGATTTTGTAGGGGACATAGCTTCCGGAAAAAATGTAAAGCAAGCCGGAGTTGATAGATTCAAAGAAGCCCTCGTGCAAGGAATTGCGGGACACCCCCCTGGTCAGCCTAATGAACGCCCCCCTGCAAGACGCCCACGGAGTATAAAAGTAGGTCTCAAAAAGAAACCCGCCATACCGAAGAAACGAAAGCGAATGGTAAAGAAGGATATTTTTGACTAGCGATGTCGTTAATTAACCCCAAATCCACGGAATGTGTCAACAGTGAACTGGACCTATTTTCCATTCCTCCCACTCAGACGAGCGTAGAATCCGGACAGTGGATCGAATTTCACCCTCTAGCTACGATTGGAAACAGCGGACCGATAGAATTTGTCATTTCTGGGAGCGGCGACGATTATTTGAATTTAGCGCAGAGCTATCTCCACTTAAAAGCGCAAATATTGCAAACGGATGGTGGCGCATTAACCGAGGATGCTAAAGTCGCACCCGTTAATTTATTCATACATTCGTTATTCAACCAGATAGAAGTCAGCCTCAATGAAAGGCTCATTTCGTCATCGAATAATACTTATCCCTATCGAGCATACATAGAAACTTTATTGAGCTACGGTCCCCCAGCCAAAAAATCTCAACTTACTGCCTCTCTGTGGTACAAAGATACCGCGGGGCATTTTGATGATTTATCGTTAAATAATGGACTGGCTACGAGAAAAAAATTCGCCAGTACAAGTCGAATTATTGACATGAGTGGTCGTTTACATTTGGACATGTGTTGTCAAGATCGTTATCTTCTCAATGGGGTGAACGTACACGTGAAAATGAACAGATCAAAAGATGCTTTCGCATTGATGAGAGACGCACCTAATTATAAAATAAAAATTAACGAAGTTTCTCTGTTTATCAGGAAAGAACGTCTTAACCCTGCTGTGCGACTTGCCCACGTTAAAGCTTTAGAAAGGGGAACCGCTAAATACCCGATCAATAGGGTGCAAACGAAGGTATTTTCCATACCCAAGGGGAATTTGAGCATAACGCAGGAAAATTTATTTTTAGGTCAGCTCCCAAAGCGAAGAGTCGTAGGTTGTGTCGATAACGACGCTTTCAATGGCAGCTATTCAAAGAATCCATTCAACTTCAAACACTACAATGTTAATTTCATTGCGGTGTATCTAGATGGTCAACAAATACCCGCAAAACCACTACAACCTCGTTTCGAACACGGAGAAATAGTAAGATGTTATAGAAGTCTGTTTCAAGCAACTGGACAAATATTTGAAGACGTCGGGAATCACATCAGTCGGGAAGAGTATTCCAAAGGATACACATTGTTCGCATTTGACTTCTCGCCAGATTTGAGCCACGGAGATCATTTCAACTTACTCAAGCGTGGAAATTTGAGACTGGAAATGCACTTTGATGATGCGCTACCTATAACAATGAACTTTATTGTCTACGCTGAATTTCAAAACATAATAGAGGTAGACAAAAATAGACAGATCATTTTCGATTATTCCACATGAACACTCTTCAATTAGTGACAGCCATGAACTCCGATAAATACCTCTGACATGTCAATTTGGGAGTTTTTGCCAGAAATCGACTACCCAGAAAATTAACTACCACCCGCCCAGTGATGTTCATAGCTAATACAGATCCCAGTTACAGACCCGGTGAACACTGGGTGGCTTTTTACATTGGACATGAATCGGTCGAATATTTTGATTCAAATGGAGTACCCCCTCAACACAAGACATTCAAAAAATTTCTAAACAAATATTCTAACACCTGGCGATTTAATTCCTGTCACCTTCAAGGGTTATTACCAGTATGCGGCCATTATTGTTTATTCTGTTTGCTTAATCGCTGTCGAGGCGTAACTATGACAACAATAATTGGAATGTTCCCGGGCGACTTGAGAAAAAATGATATTTTTGTGAAGAAGTTTATACGCAATCACCATTTCTACGCAAGACATGGAGTCAAGAAGAAGAAACTCAAGAATAGGAGCTCTGAGGTCAGTAAGCCTAGAGGAGGTACGGAGCGCATTTATAACAGAACCACCAGTACCGAGTGTCTCTTTTAAAACCGAATTCAATCACATGACCGAAGCTGAACTGGAGAATATTTTATGTGGAGTAATAAACCTCACACCAATTTATCCCAAGTACGCCTTAGAAGCACACAGACTAAAAACGTTCGAATCTATGCTTCCTAGCGAATGTGTTAAAAGCCCGAGGGAGTTGGCGAGGTGTGGTTTTTTCTACATGGGAACCGAAGACAAGACAAAATGTTTTTATTGTGGTGTTCAAATTCACTTGTGGGGAGAGTCGGATGTTGTCAAAGAAGAGCACCGAAGATTTGAACCCCTCTGCCCGCTTGTGGATAGAATCCCACCGGAAGAAGAAGAAGGAGAAGAAGAAGAAGAAGAAGCTGAACAATCAGAACAAGAGACTCTTAAAGCTGACACTGAAATGAACTGTTGTGTATGCCTGGAGGCGCAATCAACTATTTTGATTTTTCCATGTAATCACTTGTGCTGCTGCGATAATTGTTGTAAACAATTGAACAGTTGTCCTGTCTGTCGAAAGACAGTTTTTGAATATTTAAAAGTATTTATTGTTTAATGAATCATCGAATTTAAAATCATTAAAACCGATCGACTGGTTTTTAAATCCTATTAAAACTGATTGACCGGGTTTTAAATCCGATTAAAACCGATGGACCGAATTTACATAATTGTAAAACCGATTGGTCGGTTTTTAATATAATTTAAATTCGAAAATATTTGAATTGTATTCATGATACGTTTGACATGTACAATATTTTTTTTTTATGTATAGTTTTTTCGATATTATATAATTTGTTGTTTTTTTTTTTCATTTCATAAATTTACTCAATACATTGTAACATTTTTTACACGGCTTGTATTATCGTGTTTATTTGTAATAATAAAATTTAGATAGAAAAAAACCCAAAATTTCTTGGTTATTTTTTTTAAATTAAGTTAAACAATATTTTATGAAGACCGTTTCGTCCCGGCCCGGGACTCATCAGGTGGATTTCCCGCAGACGCAGTTCAGGAGTGGGGGAGTATTTACTCCTTCATCCTTCAAACTACTTCGTCGGTTACAATATTTAACAAACACCACTACGAAATTGTTGCGACATTTTCGTAGTAATGTTTATTAATTATCGTGGACCATGATGGCTATGTGGTTTATAACGACATACCGCCCCCTATCACCTTATTAGAACATTTGTTGTTTTGTACTCACAAATCTAGTGGAGTTGTGCTTACGCCATCTGCACACACTTTCCTCTTGGGATAAAAATAAGAGAGTCCAGTTTTTGTCTGGGTAGAAGTCAACATGTTATGCTGATTCACCATGAAGCCTTTGTTTATACCAGACCCACTCTGTTTAGTTTTCAACACATCAAGATATTTCTCTTTTTTCATTTCATTATGTTGCTTACTTATTCCTTTACAACTGCATTTGTCTGTAGCACCAAAACAGAAGTAGGTCTTGCTACAAAGAGCAATAATTCCGTCTCCCTCGAATTCTATTTTGAACAGTCCGGGGGTTCTCTTATCGTAAGCTGTTTGGGTTTTACAACAAACGGCTGGGAACCAATCACATCCGTTCAATTTTGTTGTCACAAAGTCATGTTGGTGTTTTTCACATGCTGCAGCCGGGAACCAGTCATTCCATTCTTTATAGAAATTTTCTCGCTTTTCCGATCTCACGAGGTGTTCAATATTTGAGTCCGATAGCGCTAAATAAGCAGAATCGGTATCCATTTCGCAGTACTCGAAATCACGCCTGTCCAAATACTCATCCAAAAAATCGTAATAAAATTCTAACATTCTTAGTTTGGCGTACTGATAAACGAAAAATCCTATTTGAAGTGGAAGATCTATTTTGATGGTCTTTTTATTTTTTTCGACTTCGTAGAGATCGTCTTCCATACAGTTCAAGGCACGAAATGATTTATCATTTATTTGCCTAACTACTGTTGAACCACAGCAGTATTTAACATCCCGCTGTTTATGTTTGTTCGTGATGCACTTCCCATAGCTAGAGTTACCCATCAGCTTAAACATATCAGCAATTATGGCTTTATCCGTGTCACTGTCGCCAGATCGGCGGGCCTCCGAGACAAAATTTGCAAATTTTTGAAAACAGTTTTTAGGTTCATACTGAATGATTTGATGAATTGTTGTTACGACCAGTCCCTGCTCGAGTTACCACTTTAACAGAGGTGTTGTCAAAAGTATCTTTTCACCTTTATAACTACCGATCAATGATCTTCTCGGTTGGGACATGATTTTATTTTCTTCGGCGAAAGCTTTCATATGCTCACCTATGTCATCTCTTGAAATATTTGCGTTTTTAAATATTGGACACATTTCTTCAAAGTAATTTTTCAAATTATCTGCCACGTGTATGTCGCACTCAACCAGGCCAAACAACTGTCCATTTTTTACTTTATCCAAAACTTGCTGGTGAGAAATTTTCCCATCCACTACAAACTTTGGTAGTGACTGTACAAACTGTGATGCCTCGGGGTCCGTTTTCTTTTTGACAAGCCACTCACATTCCCACATTTCAACCACTGTTAGATTTAAAGTATTTCTGAAATAACTGGTCATGTCAAGCATTTCTGTGTAAAGGTCCTTCATAAGTTTATTATTTGTTTGATTTGTAATGAGAAACTGTCCGTTTTTGTCTCTGTTTAAATTACACTTGTGTCCGTGAAAATAACAGCCGTGAAACTGATATACTGTCCTATTCTCACTATCCCATCCATCCACGGGGATGCACCGTCTCCCCAATCGTTTTTCTTTTCCATTAAATTGATGTAAAATGTTGACTTTCTGGGTGTGAGAAACAAATTCTAACCACTCAAATGCTGTTCGCCCGAACGTACAGGATTTGACTGGTTTGAAATCATCTTCCAGTTTACGTCGGATAAATGATCCTGTTGGCATGTCTTGACTCAGGGCGAAAAGATAAAGGGCGTTCGTGTCATATCCCAACACGCCCTGGTCGACTTTGGCTTGACTGCCGTACTTCGAGGAGCGAACTAGCGTAATGCCCTTTTCTTGGTAGTGGCTGAATATGAGAGATGGGCCGCCGACTACGTTGTTTCTAATAAGGTGATAGAGGTCACTGTTTTTCTCATTGAAAAGTGAAAACGTAATATTTTTCTCCAATGTAGAGAATAAATATTTTAAAGTTATTCCGGGTACACTCACTGTGTCTTTAAACATGTCAACCTTCAGTTCTTGATAAAATGCAAATTGTTTTTCAACTGCTTCGAGAAAAGGTTTAACATCTAAATTATTGTACCAGACAGTGAAATCACGAAATGTAGACATACCTTCGTCGTCCCATACTTTCTGACAAAAAGCGTAGTCCTCTTCAGAAATATTCTTGTTTTTTAACTTGCTGAAGAAATCGCTGTGATCCGGTAAATGATTTACATCGAGTTTATTCAAACCTGTCACCCATTCGTACGGGAAAAATCCTTTGACAGCCGACGCTCCATAAGCTTTCAGGCATTTGTCATAGCTATAGCCCGGGGCTAAAAAAGCCATTATGTCCATGAATTTCAACGAAGGAGTTTTGACACACATAAACCTATTGTTGTTTTTAATGGCAAAATCAATGGAAGATGTATCCAATAAATATCCTGTCAGTTCTTTCTTGATTAAAATCATGTCATATCTGGAGCTATTGAATCCGAGTACTGGCATTTCTTGGTTGTAGCAGTCAAATTCCTCCCTTAAAATTTGAAGCGGGTGTTTTCCTCCTTTCTCTTTCTCGGGTTCGAGTTCGAGCGCTGTATCGATGAGCTCTGCAAGCTGTGAGTATGTCGAACTGTGTTTCATTGACATTTTCATACGGGCAGTGAATGAAATTTTTTCCAAGTACGTAACCATTTCCTCGACGAGTTTTTTTGAGTCACCGTCCGTTATAAAGCACTGCGGATCTGTATATCCCTCTACATTACTACACACAGAAATGCTGAGTGGGGCATGTCGAGCTTCCCACTGTCTTTTTTCCGTATTTTCGGGTAGGTCGTCTTGAACGAAATAAGATTCAAAGTCGAATGCTGCTCTGTACGGATAATATCTATCTTCCTCTGGGACAATAATTCCTTCTTCTTCCAATTTTTCGAAGACTGATTTGTTTGGGTAATAAAATCCGCCTTCAAAATGACAAACGACCTCGGCTTTGCAATGTTGTTCGTGTCTGTCAGCTCGATAGGATTTTTTAAACAGTTTGTTACATTTCCGACATGCATACGATTGTGTATACGATCCGATATCTTTGATGTAACTAAAATGGTTGTGATACAAATTCACGTACATTGTGTCCGAATATTTACCCAGTGAACGCTGGACGAGTTTTGCCCTAGTTTCTTTTGTTGTTTGTTCCTGATACAGTTCGTACACCATAATATTCAGTTTGAATAGATCTTCAATGAGCGGTAATTCCCTCAATTTCACACCTTTGAATTTTTGTTTGGGTCCTTCCTGGAACTGATAATAATAAGCCTCTGTGGTTTTTTCGAGTTTTTTCATATCGGCACCACTCCACAGAGCCAGACAACGGAATAAACACAAATTATCTTTGTAAGCTAGTCCACTTAATTTTGAAGACTCTAAACTGACAATTGAACGGTTATTGGTAACATAATCCGGCAAATCTACAGGTGCTCCAATGGGATGATCCATAATTTTATTAACATAAAATGTTACATTTGTAATCCTTTCCACACTCCATTTTGTACTCGGGCGTCTTTGACGAACCAACTCCAGAAAATCTTGATTATTTATTGTTTCTGTAAATTTGTCAAAATCCTGTAAGTTTTTTATCGTGTACGGTTCTTCAAGAGCACGAGCGTTGTTGGAGGAAGCATGGAAATAATGAAGATCTTGTGTTTCTGTGTGTTGTAGTATAAATCTGAAGCTGAGATTAATTTTGAATTTCGTCTGCTGTTTCGTGAATATAATGTTCATAATATCCAGTTGGGTTATATCACTTTCCCGGAAATTATAAATATCCTGCACTGGGCGGTCCATAATAAAATGCATGTGAATAGCTCCCCAGTGGTCATGATACATTTCTTCCACAGCAGAACTTTCCAAATCCGGTACGACAGCTTCTTCAAAATCTATAGGATCGACATCGGAAATTTTCGTGGTTTCTCGTGGAATTTTTGATGGTCGGGGTGTCGCTTCGGTAGTACTTTTGCGTTTTTTCGGTGCTTGATGAGCGGTAGCGTGATGACGGTTAAGTTGAATCAGCTGAGCAAACTTTTCTCCACAGGTAGAACATGTAAACGTCCAGTAATTACATTTAATCTTGTGCACTAACAAATCTTCTTTCCTTGTATAGGATTTCAGACAAAACGTGCACTGAAACTCCTTCACATCACCTGCACAATGTACACTTCGTTCGTGGCGATCTTTGTTGAATTTAGAGGTAAATGTTTTTCCACAAAACTGACAGTTAAAAGTACCTTCTTGATGGGTTTTCAAATGTTCCGTTAACTTGTCCTTTCTCTTAAACATCTTGGGGCAGAGAGAACAGCCATGTACAGCCTCTCCCCCGTGTACAGTAGCCTCGTGACGATTTCTCTTGCTTTTGCTTGAGAATACCTTCTCACAGATTCCACAGATCAATGCTTCGTTTTCCATTTCGATTACTTACAATGTGGTAGATACGATGCGAATGAAACTCGACTTGCCAACAAGACGTTTGCAAAATAAATGATGATAAATTTAGCCCTGCATGACTGACGTGTGATTTATTTGTGGGAGCAATGAAAGTGGGGGTTTAAAATCAATAAGGTGACAGATTGGTATCTTACAATTTCAATAGCACTTAAAGTTGAAGCGTCAGTCTAACGATATTTATGACCGGTCGTTAAAGTGTGACAATAGATTTAATTGCTTCAACATCTGTCAGTAGTTGGCGTTTGAAAAGAAAAAAATCGATTTAATGACACCCAGACACGCGATGACCTTTGCGGGTCAGTCAGCAATAGCATTCATATATATGGCCAGTACGTCATTATTAATTCATTTATTAATATACTAATTATTATAATCAACTCTAATTACACTTATTAATTACATTAATTACATTAATTATGCAACAGTCATTAATAAAAATTAATTAAGCAACAATTATTAAAGTGATTAAAAAAAATCATTAAGTAACATTAATTACCTTACGTAACATTTTAATTATGATGACGTCATCGACCCCCCTCATCCCCTCTCGGCCCCTCTCCGGCAGAACAGGCTCATCCAGCCCCAAGCCTACTACTCAAAACATTTCTTGAATACAACACACACATTTCATTTTTGCCTCCAATAACATATGCCCCCTCAATGGAAAGAGCTCGTTGCAATGAGGGGGTCATAAGCTATCTTTTTTAGGCGAATATTGCAAAAATAACAACTTGAATGGCGAGTTTCGTTAATAGCGCTGACCGGTTTAGATCTTTATGTTATGTAAAGGATTAAAAAAAAGTTAGTTGCTTCAGTGAAGGTTAGGTATATTTTCAATGGAGGGGCGCGGTGGCTCAGTTGGTAGAGATGCAGGCTGCAAGCCGAGAGGTCCTCGGTTCAAATCCCACCTGGCGCAACCTCGTTGTGTACTTGGGCAAGACACTTCACCCCACTGCCCACGGGAGGGCATGGTGGTACTCTGTACTAAGGCGTACTGCATGTCAATGGTACACCTGTCTTCAACCAATGCTAACCCTGCTTGTGTGGAGTTAGTATGTTAGCTGACAGTTGCTCGACGTTGCTCGGTGGTTTTCTTCGGGTACTCCGGCTGCTGTCATGTTTTCCAGGCAGAAGTGAAGAAATAATAAAATTTGGTTGGCAAATTTTAGGAACAGCGTTTGCCAGTTTTAGCCATTATGTTAGGTAAAGTGTTAAATAAAACATTATGTGATAAAAAGAATATCAAATTCGTCCCGATTTGATATGAAATTTATCGGTAAACCTCGGGTCCGGTCAATTTTAGTGAACGTGGTTCAGAAATTTCCTACCAAATCATGATTCATGAGAGATACTATATTTTTGTCCCCACTCTCAAATGATTTAATATAGATACATTCTGTTACAATTTATGTGAGGGTGGCATAGACTATATAACACAACAGTTATAAATGAACAAAGTGTTTCAAAAAAAATAATCTAGCCGTCTAGATGTTAACCCTTCACCTACCACGAAAGGAAGACGCACTTGCAAACAAAATTCTTGAGTTACTAAATTTGTTCAGTCTTTTCGTCAAAAACATAGCTTATGACTCCTCACTGGAACGATCTCAACGAGCTCGTTCAAATGAGAGGTCATAAGAGAGGTTTTTGAGATAAAAAATAATTAAAAAAAATAGAAAAATTTGATTGGTGATTCTTGTGAATAGCGCTGTCCCGTTCTTGACACAGGTACTCGGCACAAGCTGGGAAATCGAAAGAAAAATGATATTTGAAACCATTTTTGAATCTATGCTGACGTGCCCCTGTAATGGTATACAGATATTAACAAGGTAAACAACTCGCTTTTCGAAAACGATAGCACTCATCTTCGTTTTTCTCCCCTCAAATTTGATTCACACAACGTATCCAACAATACCCAGTATCAATGGAAAGGAGAATGAATAAGCTTTACAGTGGTGTATTACATGACCGTTGGGTGTTCTTGGGTTGTTCATGATAACTGGGAGAAGTCGCAGAAAAGGCCGAAAACATTTAGTCGGACAAGAAAGTGCACAGTGAAATGAGGTTTACGAGCGACAATTATATGATGTATTATAAATAATTCGAGGTCCCATTGTATATGGAGGGCAGATTCAAATATTAACCGTATACCTTTATCAATTACTAATCTCGGATCCACATTTATTAATTTCTGTAGTTCACATTTAACGTTTATACACTTTTTAGCCGTAACTTTGACATCTTTTCCCAAGCTGACCTGAGTGAACTGCGTCCGTAGATACGCGACTTGCGCAAAAGCTTTCCCCATTCTCTCATTGGCTTATTTTCATCGATGATTTTCTCGGCACAAATAGTGGCCAATGGGATGTCATTGTGCTTCTATGGATGCCGCAAGCTTGTTTAATTCTAAGGGAACGTTAAAAAAATGTATAAACGGCAAATGTGAACTCCAGAAATTAATAAATGTGGATCCGAGATTAGTAATTGATAAAGGTATACGGTTAATATATGAATCTGCCCTCCATATACAATGGGACCTCGAATTATTTATAATAAATCATATAATTGTCGCTCGTAAACCTCATTTCACTGTGCACTTTCTTGGCCGACTAAATGTTTTTCGGCCTTTTCTGCGACTTCTCCCAGTTATCATGACCAACCCAAGAACTCCCAACGGTCATGTAATACACCACTGCAAAGCTTATTCATTCCCCTTTCCATTGCTACTGGGCATTGTTGGTTACGTTATGTGAATCAAATTTGAGGGGGAAAAAACGAAGATGAATGCTATCGTTTTCGAAAAGCGAGTTGTTTACCTTGTTGATATTTATATACCATTACAGGGGCACGTCAGCATAGATTCAAAAGTGGTATCAAATATCATTTTTCTTTCGATTTCCCAGCTTGTGCCGAGTACCTGTGGTTCTTGACGTTGCGGTCAGGGTAAAGTGTTAATGAAAGCAAAATAAATTATCTAAGGCTCAAAATGGTAATAAGATTTCTACTACAATTCTATCACCAACAGACTCTGTTCTTGAATGGTTTGTGTTTTGTCTTCTTTCAGAGAAGTGGCGTTTACTACATAAGCCAACAATATGTTTGGGAGAAGAATGTCCGACGGATGGATGAAGGATTTTGGTGACGTAATTGAGGAATACAAGTCAAAGAATGTAACAGCAGAACTTGTAAATCATAAAATATATCCATGCTCGGCAGTCCATGAACTGAACCTGGCAAACAGTTCAAATAACAACACACGGAGTATGATTGAAACGCGGAGCAACATTAAAGCAAGTGTTTTTGCAAGGACGAATTCCATGTCCAAAAATTCCTTTCTGTTCCAAGACGAAAAGTCTAAAGAATGTGATATGAATGAATTAACTCCCGATGTTTTGGGAGCGTTTCTCCAGAAAAGGCGCCACACGACTAAAAATAGAGGAGGTGTTCACCACCCGGCCCTGTCGGAGGAAGCAATGCGTATGGCAATGAATGAATGTAAAGCAACGACGACGACTGAGAAACACAAAGATGAATTAGATGACCTTACACTACGGAAATATTCTGCTCAGATAAATATACCACCAATTAACATCAATGAGTTATGCAAAAGAAAGGAAGCTATTCCAACCAATATAGATAAAATGATGCCTACAAAAACGCCATCAGACACGGACACTTCAGCAGAGCTCAACGGAGACACCGTGGCTGAATGTCACCAAGACGATACATCAATAAACGCCGCCATGGGAGAGACCAAAGCAGACGCCAACAAGACGTCAGATAATATAATAAGTGACATAAATACAGATGCCGGTGTGTTTTGCGATTTTCCGCACATTGGAAACTCTCAATTAGACTCTTCCATACAGATCAATGAAGACATCGTGGCTGAATGTTACCAAGACGGTATATCGATAAAAGGCGTCCAGGAAGGAGAAACCAAAGCCGACAGCAACAAGGCATTAGATATCACAAAAAGTGACATGAATTCAGAGACTGGTGTGTTTTGGAACCCATCACAAATAGAAAACAACTCTCAGTCCGTATTAGAAAACATCCACGAACCTGTTTTACCAATACCAGCAAACAGGCTTTTCAGAAACGCGCTCGCATTTAGAGTCACCGCGAGAGTGACACATTGTGTGAAACAAAACATTCAAGAAACTGCTGAACGAAACAAGGACCGTTCACGGCATAGAAAGAGAAAATCATTTTCTGATCTATGTTTGATTGACAATAAACTATTCAATAACGCATTAAACTCCAAACGTCCAATGGTCAATAGAAACGTCCACCGATCGGCAGAAAGGTCTCTTTCAACAGAAACGAACTCAAATCAATATTCACCGACTGCTTTAAATGTTGTTGACGATGGACCGCGTGACAAGGAAAACAATTGTTGGAGTAGTGTAGAAAATGGAGATTTGTGTTCTGTAGATGATGTTCGAAAAGTCACACCGAAGTCATGCAGAGATGATGTGTACGAACAATGCATGTCTGAAGATACAGGCTGCAGTTACTTTAGTTTCTTTCTGGAATCTGAAGAATAATGTTGCCATTCAGAATTATGTGCAATCGGGATTGCTTTCTCCACGTGGACTCACGTTGCTGAAGGAGGCAGGAAAGTCGTAGAATCTGGTTATTTTTCACAAAGATGAAAATCTGACAAAGGGCGAGATGCAAAAGGAACGTTGCAAGTCGTAAGGCTGTTTGACACAAACCGCAATGTGAGCGTTGAAACAAAATTAAAATCAATAGTTTTTCTTCTCAGTCGGTGGTTTCGATAAGTGTTACACCACAATTTTGTGCCTTACTTCAACCCCTTAACCAACGTAACGGCCAAAAACAGCCATCGATATTCACAAAAATCACATTTCAATTTTCATTATTTTTCATTTTTTGCCTCAAAAACATAGCTTATGAGCCCGGTTAATCATTGGATGGGTGACCGTCTTTGCGATCGATTCGGACTCCCGCGTTGTGTTCTTGGGCAAGGCACTTAACACCGATTGTCTACATGGGGGCACGATGACGCCGTGTATTAAGGCGTACTGCGCGTCGATGGTACTCATGTCTTCAACCAATCTAACCCTGCCTATGCTGCAGTGCGGAGTTACGATGTTGGCGAGCTGGCAGCTGCTCGTCGTTGCTCGGTGGTTCTCTTCGGGTACTCCGGCTTCCTCCACCCGTAAAACTGTTATGATTAGCCATTGCGCATAAGTATATGACCATAACCCTTTACCCAATGTAACGTCCAAAACCGACCAGCGCTATTCTCAAAAATCGCCAATTAATTTTCATTATTTTTTCATTTTTTGTCTCAAAAACATAGGTTATGACCCCTCGTTGGAACGAGCTCGTCGAGCTCGTTCCAACGAGGGGTCATAACCTATGGTTTTGGGACAAAAAATGAAAAAAAAAATAGTTATTCAAGAATTTTGTTTGCGAGTGTCGTCTGCTTTTCATGTTAGGTAAAGGGTTACACACCAATAAATAAATAAATAAATAAATCAGGTCACCGTAACGTCAATTTCTCATTCATATGAAAGGTCGTCTCAGTTACAGATACCCAACATAGTCTTTTGCTGCAGCTTGAATGTGACATTTCAATAATTTTGCTAGTATTCGGGCAGGGGTAATGTTGAAAACTCGTATATGTTTGTAATCAATAGGTGGGAAAGATAATAGTATGAAAATATGAGATGAAATGTAAATCTAATCCCTTCTATGATGTAATCTATATTGATTACGATATATTTTACAATAATACTCATCATTACAAGAGCATTTGGAACTTTAATTCTCGGGAAGACCAGTTTTAGAATAACTGAGAGTGAAAGTTTTTTTTGTATAAAAGGGAGATGGTGGATCCCAAAAATGGTTCGGTGTAAATGTTGTAAATGTTTGGCATACCTTCCTGCATTTCTTTTATTGCTCCCCGCCCTCCAGCCACTGCTAAATATTCTAGAGGGAACAGAAGGAGATTTGATGAATTCTTGGGTGCCTAAAAGATACAATTGACTCTTGGTGAGTTTTTGTTCGCAATTCCCACAAAAGAGTGCACGTGACTGATAGTTTCAATCATGTCAATCTATCTACCTTATTTGTTGCATGACTCAGTAGTCTAAGGGGCAATACTTGACAAACATATTTGAATGCACAAACTAAAATGATGCGGTCATATTTTTCACACCAACGTTATAATAGTCGCCTATGGGAAAATATTTAGTATTATTAGACCTCTGATTGCGTTTTCTTCACGGGAAATGGGTGTCCCTGGGGTCGTGGGAAGGAATCTACAAGGTATAGGAGCCGGTGGGAACACCAAAGATACGTGTATACTATGGGAACCGATGCAGCCTTTTCAGAAGCAAAGGAGAAATCTTACAAGGAAGGAAATCCCATCAGTAGCGCCCGCGAACGCAGGCAACACGAACACTGTAGATCTAGCTAGTCCTATGGGCGATCTGAACCGATCAGACAGTAGAGATGGCACTACGCACAACCATAACCAAAGCGAAGAAGTGTGTGCAAGAACTGAAAGCTCCACGCGGTGACCTAGACGAATAGAATGCCAAATTATGGAAAGACCTTGTCGAAATCAATGCCGACTCTGCACAAGACACAATAGCTGAAAACGCCAGACTTCACGTAATCCTCCACGAAGCCCGAAACGCACATTACCGGACAGAAGAGCCCGATCGAATACTGAGAGAGCGTCTCCAAGCGAAGAATACCAAACATCGAACAAAATTTGAGGCTGCCCAAGCAACACGCCTTGTGGCCGATGAAGAGAGGGTGGGGTGGGGGTGGGGGCGAGTGAGACAAAAGAAAACCAAGCAGCTCAGTTTATCATCGAAACCCAGTTGGACCTGCAAGTCCCAAACTGAGCCAACAACTTTATCAGCGTTGCATTGCTATGGAAGTGCTTGCAGAAACTTTTGTTTGCGTGTGCGAGTGAACCGAAAGGCCAGCTACCCATGGCGGCACCCTCGGGGCCGATTGCAGCAGAAGTCGCGATGACAACCATGTTGTCACCGGTAGTCGCGGCTGCAGCAGGAAACGGGACGAACGAACCAGTTCTTTCTTTTTAGAGTAGGTGCATTTAAGATGGCGTCCCATTACAACTGCCCAAGAGGGCGAAAAATGGGAGCGTGGAAAGGCTTGCCAGGGATCTGGAGAGGGCCACATGCTAGTTGTGCGGCATAGTCATGGGAAAAGGACGACGCGCCCACGCCCTTTCTTTTTTTTGTTTTGTTTTTAAGGAACTCGTTGGCTCCATTTTTCTCTCGGCCACAAGGATTACTGCTTCGGATCAATTAGGCAAGTGCTTCCAGAAGTTTGGCATTATCCGCTTACACACGACCTCCCAGTACTGCAGCCTACTCATCTGCTCGGCGACGTACGTTTTCGGCTGAGAGAAGGCGACCTGAAGTCTGTCGTTCTCGACTAGGAAAGTTATGTCCGTACATTGGCCATCTCGTCCCCCAGATCATCCCATTTCGCATCTACGTCTAGTACACACATCTCCACTTTGGGTAGCGTTGTTCGTTGGTCCGTCTCGCCTGTCGCATAGTTTGTCCGTAGGGGGCAGCACTGCGTCTACAGTGGTTGTGTTGCCCACGCCGTCAGGAGCAGCCGGCAGGTGTTATTCCAGTCCTTGCTGGATGTGCTCTTCCTTCTTTGCCACTGCAAGAGCCACCACAGCACCCGCTGTGCCCACTGTACAAACGTACCCTGGGTGTTCCCGCCAGGTCCGTTAGCTTGCAAAGTCCTTACCGCAATTACAGGGCCACCCATCTTCAAGCGAGCGGCGAGGTGTCTTGCACTGGCGTGGCGTCGAAGCACTGCTGACCAAGCAAACCCTTTTTTGCATATGTCGCAGATGTGTGGAATGCCGTCTTCGGTCTCGACTGTTGCCAGCGTCAAGGCGTTTGTATGATCCTGTATGCTCACGGGGCGTCCGCGTCTACCACGCACGCTGCGATGCGTGTAGGCCTCAGCAATGTTTACGGGATCTACTGGACATACGATGGCAATCCTGTATCCAAATTGTTGTATTCCTATATGTGGAAATCCTGCATCCAAATGGTTGCAATCCGGAATGCTAAAATACTGTATCCTGTTGATAACAATCCTGTATAACCCCACTCGTCTGTCTGGACTGGTGTACCAAGGGTCGGTAAAATTGATGGAGTCGAGGCGTGTTCTAAGAGGTCCGCCCTCAGTTTGGCATTTTCCGATTTCAGTTCTAGTACGCGATCTTCCAGCTTTTTCGCTGCGCCCCCCCCCCCCCCCAGCTCTTGCAACTACCCAGCCACCTCATCCATCTTTTGCCAATGTGCTTCATCCCACGCTTCCAGAATCTAAAGCTCTCCCATGCTTCCTGACACCCACCCATTGCGCTACTTACCACTCAGGGTTTTCACATCGCGTTTCGAGCTCTACCGACACTTTGACTTGCCTTTCCAGAACTTGCCGAATTCGAAAGGTGTTACTCTCTGTACGACACAATTCCTTGTTTGGTGATGTGGTGAATGGCCTCTTTCTCTTTCATGGCGCTGTTTTTGTGGCATACCATCTCTATTTGTCCCTACTTGCTTGTTTCCAAAATGTTGTCCCTATTTGTTCCTAGGCACTAAATTTGAGTTCTGTTGATGTGCTACGCACTATATAATCACTCGTGTTTTGTTTCAATTGTGAAATAAAGTCATCAATGAGAAAAGTGTTTGTACACCATACTTTAAATGTTTGTTTGTAAATAATATTGGATTCGTGGGCGTAAGTGCATTACCACTAAATACCACCACCTTCAAAAAGCCCGACCCCGGAGATCTATTTTGTTTCGGATTGGGGTGTGGTGGGCGCCAGGGTGACTGTGGCGCTGCTCCTAAAAATCCCCCACCCCATCTGCTGCTCAAATAGAATCTGTGGCACCTGATTTGGGTTGTTGGGAACTCAGCAAGAATAAAGTAGTAACCGATATTTAAACCGGCCAGCGCTACTCATAAAAACCATCATATAGTTTTCATTATAATTTTCACGTTTTGTCCCAAAACAGAGCTTATGACCCCTCATTGGAACGAGCTCGTTCCAATGAAGGGATATAAGCTATGTTTTTGACGCAAACAAATGAAAAAAATAGTTATTCAAGAATTTTATTTGCAAGTGTCGTCTGCCTTTCGTGTTAGGTAAAGGGTTAAATTTGAAGTTGAGAAGCCAGTCGGTCACGATTACTACATGTATTTGTCCATGAACTAGGGTAGGCGAACGTTCGAGATTCGATTCGATTTCGAGTCTTGTCACAGATTCCATTCGATTTGAAAGGATCTCGATTATTCGAAAAAATCGAATCCTGGAAAGATTTGGATTTCATGCAATATTGTCCATTTTCTGAAGATAACAAGTCACTCTAGTTTTCTGAGGAATAAGCTTGGATGTATTCAATCTAACTAGATAGCACAAATTCAGTCGGAAAATTCATAAAAATGACATTTGATTGCGTTACGGCTTGTTTTCACAATATATCGCCCATAAAGTGCACCAAGATGCTTTGGCATTTGTAGATCGCGCCTTGTTGAACTCAAAGGACGATAAATGGCTTTTTCGTCGACCACCTTAGTGATACTTGTCAATTGTCTGGCAGTCTAGTATGCCTATGGATATTGGGTTTACGATGGAGATAGACAGAACCAGTAAGCGGTAGAATCGCAAGAATTAAAAAAAGGATCCGATTCGAGATTCAATTCGGTTTCAAACCATTTGTTGGTTTCGATTCGAATTCCGATTGGAGAGAAACATCCTGACTTACTAATATTCTAATTACATCATCTAGACATGCCTTCGACGATGGCACCACTTGATAATATAGTTGGATTAGTTTATCACTTGAGCCATCACAGTGGGAACAAATCGAGTTTACCCCTCCCTATCGGTCGTCTTCGCGACGCCCGCGCACAGTGCCCGTCAAATCCACTGGATTGATTTCTCACATATTGTAATAACAGCTTGGGGTCAAGCCAGAAAATAAGCAGACTGTCATGTGCAAAATGAGGTCCCCAGAGGGAGGGGGGGGGGGGTGAATTTAGTGATGCTACCCTGCATAGCAGGGTAGCATCACTAAATTTACCTCCGTGAACCTCAATCTGAATCAGGGTCTCAAAACTAAACAGAAAGAGGTACCTAGAGGATACATTGGTCCACTGTATGGGATAGCATCATCAAATTCACCCTCTGGGGTTGTCATTCTGCAAATGTCAGACTGCTTATTTTCAGGCCTGTTTGGGGTCTCAAAACCCGTGTGACCTGGTTATGTTATGTATTTTATTCACATCTGGTCTACTTTGGATTGGAAAAGATAAATTATATAGCAGAGATGATGACTAGGATTTTGGGTGTGCTATTTGTTACGGGGATAAAAAAATATTACCCTATAATATTTGCCTGGGCATCTGTCACTGCAACAACAGGCAATTTTGTTTGTTGGGAACTGAAACATCCTTTCTCATAAAATCATATTTTAATCTAAAAGAAGCGGTTGTTGGAGTGACATTTTGCACCTTAAACTTGTTGTTACAAGCTCTGTAAATGTCATTTTTGTGAATGTCAAGGGAGATCACCCAGGTACAATTTCTTGGTTGTTTTAGAACGAGCTAGGTTTTTGCCTTGACTACCTCGAAGAGAGGACACAGAATCTTGATCGATTTTAAAGATGCAGCTAATCAAATACCTCAACCAATAAATTATTTTATAATCTTTCAGATTAAACTTATCTAGGTGACATTTCTACATACGTTGTCTTATCTTTAATTTTCCCCTTTTCCTATTTTCCCCATCTTCTCTATAAATTGCATGGGGGTTTGTTCCTTACATTGCGAACAAGTTCCAGCCATCATCCATTTTTGTGGGTCATCTGACAGTTGACATACAGAGAATATATACGCTGTTTTAGTGAGTACAGCGCTCGTGAAAAAATAAAACTTTCAGGTGCACACTCAAGAGATAATTTCCGATATTCACTAAAATAGCGTAGATTTTCTTTTTGTTATATGCTACGTGACATTTTACTGCGCAATATTCAACCCAATTCGACAGCAGACAATTTCAAGACAATAACAAAAAGCTGCTGATCGTTCCTTCAAGCGACGTTCAAGGCGACGTCATGCGCAGTAACGTCATTTATGAAGCTACTGAAAAAATTCGTGTGGACCAGAAAATATTATTTTTCACTTGCGCAAGCGCTCGTGAAAAATAAAATTCAGGTCCACACTCATGAGATAATTCCAGATACTGACTAAAATAGAGTAGATTTTCTTTTTTATTATATGCAACATTTTATTGCACAATATTCAGCCCAATTCAGCCCCAAATGTGTACTTTTCAAAACAATACCAAAGATCAGGTGACCGTTCCTTCAAGGCAGCGTGAGGAGGCGTAACGTGACGTCATTTAGGAAGCTACAGAGGGATATATATATAGACAATAGCTCATTGCTTGGAGTAACGTACGATGTTTATTCTCGAGTGGAATGCGGAAGGTTATTTTCACGAGGCGCTAGCCGAGTGAAAATAATCCCCGTATCCCACGAGAGAATAAACATCGTACATTACTCCAAGCAGTGAACTATTGTGTTTATTATATTTCCCTGATAATATCTGCAACACAAATACCCCTCTTGCGTCATCCAAGAGCAGTTTCCCAAGGTCGCTCAATTTGTTTTGACGGTTAGAAAAATCGGCACATGAACACGAAATCATGAATGAAGGAACTGATAATATGACGTCATCAGAAAGGAATGCTATGACGCTCGTTTTCAAATGGAAATTCAAGTGACGCGAGATATGAACTTATGAAAGAAATCAACACATTTTAAAGAAATAATTCAATCAATCACCATGAATGAGTAGTCATGTTCAACTTCTTATAACTTTGTGTGGATGTGTACATAGTTATTGTTCGCTGTCAGTTGGAATATCAAGAAGAATATTTGTCGAAGTGGATTGGGAGTTATCGCTGGATTTCGAGGCGGAACAACTGCAATGGTAAAAGTAGTCTGTCGTGACTGGGAGTAGGATATCGCCGTGGGAGTTGAATAACACTTTCGAGGTCGTGGGAGTAGGATATGGTTTTTATTTACAAAGGAAAAAAGCTGTAGAAATATAATATATGGAGAAATATCTTATAGATAATTTGCGATAATTCACAGGCCAGCAAATAATAAAGCACAATTATCCTACATCTTTTCAATTCTATTCCACAGCCGATCAATTTAAATTGCGTCAGAAAGCAGTAGAATACAACGCGGGTTAATTGAACAAATGTATGTGACCTTAAACACCAATAAATAAATAAATAAATAAATAATAAATAGATAAATAAATAAATTGAACAAATCGACAAAGTTGTATTGTATTAACTCGTAGAGTGCTAAATTATGTTTAGTTTTCAGAAAATGTTCACATGTCTTTGACTTGTTACAATTTATGGATTAGTGTCTGTAGGCACTCACTTATAAATTGTAACACCATAAGTCCATGCAGGCTAAATAATTTCACTTCAACGATAATACGAAGCACAAACACAATATGGAAGCTTTTAACTGGTTGAGAGCTAAATTATTTTTCAAGAAGGGTTTGTAGATACGATGCTTCCAGCAAGAGGAGCCTTAGTTTAGCAAAATATTGTTAAAAATAAGTGTTTTGTTAAAATTTATTGGAGATTGCCGAGACGCACTCTTCCAATAAATTTTAACAAAACAATTTTATGTGGACATCTTTTTTCTCTATTGCTCCCTAAAGGACAAGCTAATGCATACAATGTAAATCCAGTAAAGTGTCTTTCAGCACTTTTCAGCCGAGCCACGATAGTGGCTTCTATCACCCAACCTTAAATTTGCGATACCGGAACTTATGAGCTTCCAGTCCTTCGTAAGTTATACCTAGCGTCTTCAGTATTAGATGTTCCCCATGGGAACCCTGGAAAATGAACTGTTTTTTTCTGGTATAAGAAGCCCGATAACCTACGCCTGTGGAGAGAGGGACCTGCAAAGTGGACGGCACAGGTATCAACTTTTGGTTAACCGTGATTTTATACTTTTACTATGGTCATATTAAAGTTATAGATTCCGAAAGTGCCCTTGAACCTTACTTAATACACGATAAGCTGTAACACAGACACTTAGTAACTCGTTATAACGACTTTCTCCTAACTCGTTATAACGACTTAGTAACTCGTTATATCACGTGGTTTACAACACTGATGCAATGGCCGCCGTTTAACAGAACAATTGTTTTTCTAACTCGTTATAACGAGTTAGAAACTCGTGATAACGACTTAATAACTCATTTTAACGAGTTTGCAACTCGTTATAACGACTTCCCTAACTCGTTATAACGACTTAGTAACTCATTTTAACGAGTTTGCAACTCGTTATAACGACTTTCCTAACTCGTTATAACAACTTAGTAACTCGTTATACCGAGTTAGCAACTCATTATAACGACTTTCCTAACTCGTTATAACGAGTTAGGGAAGTCCTTATAACGAGTTGCTAACTCGTTATAACGAGTCAGGAAAGTCGTTATAACAAGTTAGTAACTCGTTATAACGACTTTCCTATCTCGTTATAACGAGTTAGTAACTCGTTATAACGACTTAGTAACTCGTTATAACGACTTTCCTAACTCGTTATAACGACTTAGTAACTCGTTATAACGACTTTCCTAACTCGTTATAACGACTTAGTAACTCGTTATAACGACTTTCCCAACTCGTTATAACGAGTTTGCTCCATGAAATGATATCACAATTGACAAGACCGTGCATGTGCGATGAGCGCCTATGCAGCGCCTTCGCACACACGAGGGAACTGTGGCCGTCCCAACAGGCGTGTGGGACAAATTGTTTAGATGGGGAGCAGGTTTTGCCTGAAAAGTGATTCCCTAGGGATCGCTGAGTCAAATGGCATCCAGGTGGAGGCGGACGTGTGTGAGGTGTTCTCCTTCCAAAGGCTGGAGCAGTCGGTCCTCGGGGAAAATTTCAGAAAAATACTGTGATCTGATATATACATTTTTGGTGGGGTAGGCCTACGTCCTGTAGGGCGCACCCCACCAACAATTTATATTACAGACTTTGGGTCCAAATTTGGAGAAATGAGACGGAATCCCTTAATTAAGACTGAGTTTCTGGGCCTTTATGGTCTTTGGCATTTGGGTAGGTCAGTCAAACTTGTCCGATAAAAGTATGGAAACTGCCAGAAAAATCAGATTTTCGCTCACTCAAGTGGGGCTGAAGACCCCCCCCCCCCCCCCCCCCACTCACAGCCCATACGCATATGGCCCTCCCTACCTTTGGGAAATGCAGAATATTGCACTTTACCGTTAGGCCATTTGGTGTTAGCGAGTGTGCAATACACCACTACTTGAGTTTCCCAGCTTCAAACATAACTTGCCCTCACCCCATGTTGTCAGCCCGACTTCTGATGATGGGACAAGCTGTCCAGTCAGAACTGTATCGGTCAGTAGCCTAGCTTGTGCATCATGGAATGGAGGTGGACCCACTTTGCTTACCCAAATGTCTTCCTATTGCTTCGTCCTCATATCAATATATAAGCACAATATACCTAATTGAGCCCATTAGACCTGAAACAAGATCGAAGGCACGGGCCGAGAAAGTGCAGGATTAGTAGTTAGGGGTGGCATTATAGCCCCAAGCATTTTTAACACTGAGTTTTCCATAGGGTCCATAGGGTTAGTGTTAAATTGTGTAACTTATAGCCCCAAGAATTTATAGTTGTGAAACTTATAGCCCCAAGAACTAATAGCCCCAAACCTGAATGCACTGGTGGCACAGTGCATTCAGGTTTGGGGCTATAAGTTCTTGGGGCTATAAGTTTCACAACTATAAATTCTTGGGGCTATAAGTTACACAATTTAACACTAACCCTATGGACCGTATGGAAAACTCAGTGTTAAAAATGCTTGGTGCTATAATGCCACCGCATCATGCTTTATGACCAGATCCTATAGTACATTTTTGCTTATAATTTTTTTCACTGGAGGATAAGGGAACTGTT
The DNA here is from genome assembly GCA_031216915.1 of Pictodentalium vernedei. Taxonomy (NCBI): domain Eukaryota; kingdom Metazoa; phylum Mollusca; class Scaphopoda; order Dentaliida; family Dentaliidae; genus Pictodentalium; species Pictodentalium vernedei. The sequence continues at coordinate 768,915,135 of CM062296.1, forward strand.
TTTTGTCTTACTATCACAGTTGGACGGCTGTGATAGTAAACGTCTGTTATCAACAATTTTTTCCCACACTCGATCAAATTTTCGCGTGAGGGTTCTTCGGTGCATTTTCGATCCTCGCATTGTCTATAAAAACACTGCTGGAGATATCATAACGTCATTTTTCTTATCATCAATCATGAGAGTTGAGCTATCCATCGAGGTAAAGATTCCATCACTAGAAGGTGAATGTGGGCCACGAGAGTGAAGAAGGAGAGAGAGGAGTGCAATACTATTCCACCACAAGAGGTGAAGATGGAGAGAGAGGAGTGTAATACTATTCCAAGGAGTAATTTGCGAAGATTGGCAAGAAAAGCTGGGGTGAATAATATCTCACCATTGTCACTTGATGAAGCTGAAGAAGCCTTACACTGTTTTGTTCGAAAATTGATAAGAGATACCTATCATTATGCGGCAATTAGGGGAAGAGGATCACAACATCTCGTTAATCAAAAGGATGTCAAGAGAGCCGCAAAGAGAAATGGAATAAAGTTTGTGAACTAAACATTTTTTGTTTAGTAAAAACGGCCCTAATAAGGGCCACCATATTCTTAAAAAGAGATATCACGTTTACACAATTGAGTGGCACATTTCAGTGCTACCACAATGGAATGAATTGAACTTTTGTTCAATTGTAATTTCATCACTCAATTCAAAAGAGGTTAACCTCATAGCTCCCACATGAGATTTCCCTGTCATGGCATATTTTTGTGTTTGCAAATTAATTTTGTTTTTACCTAAATGTTTTTGTGTGAAAACAAAATTAATTTGCAAACATAAAAATATTTTTTGTGTTTGCAAATTATTTTTCTGTCTTGCAAGTTTTTTATTTTTCTGTTTGCAAATTATTTTTCTGTCTTACAAGTTTTTTATTTTATAAGAAAAATATTTTCGTGTTTGTAAATTAATGTTATGAAAAAAACTTTCATAACATTAATTTACAACCACAAAAATATTTTTTGTGGCTGCAAATTATTTTTCTGTCTTGCAAGTTTTTTATTTTATAAGAAAAATATTTTCGTGTTTGCAAATAAATGTTAAGAAAAAAACTTTTTCATAACATTAATTTACAAACACAAAAATATTTTTGTGGTTGCAAATTATTTTTCTGTCTTGCCAGTTTTTTATTTTATAGGAAAAATATTTTTTGTGTTTGTAAAATGAATGTTATGAAAAAAACTTTTTCATAACATTCAATTTACAAACACAAAAAATATTTTTTCTGTTTGCAAATTATTTTCTGTCTTGCAAGTTTTTTATTTTATAAGAAAAATATTTTCGTGTTTGCAAATTAATGTTATGAAAAAAACTTTTTCATAACATTAATTTACAAACACAAAAATATTTTTTGTGCTTGCAAAATAATGTTATGAAAAATGTTTTTTATTTTTAGAAAATAAAAATCTTGAGTTGGAAAAAATTTTCCCCTGTTTAAATAACAACAAAATAATATTACCTTTTTTCAAATCCGAAAATTTTATTCCATGAATATTTACAGATTTGTAAATGTCTTTTATGAAAATGTCACTTTCAAAAACTGTTTTCAATGTTTCTTGGCAAGTTTTCCTATTTTAGAATTATTGTCTTTAGCTTTTCGTTTTCTTGTAACTTTCTTTGGTGGTTCCTCTTTCTCTGGAAATAATACTTCTAACTCATCATCGATTTCCATTTTTGTTTCTTTGGGTATATCCATATTATATAATAATGTATCTTCTTCATCATCAAACTCTGGTAACACAGGTTCTGCTAAGTCAGCTTTCTCATTTGTAAAGTTTATTTGGGGAGGTGGTGGTATTGGTAGCGTGCTCATCCCCTATAAAGTGTGGTTGTCAATGTCTTTTTCATCAAGTTGTAAGTTGAAACCTGTAATCGGTAATCTATCTTCTGTATGCTTTATGTATTCTGACCATGGTTAAACTTTTACTGGTCCTCGTTGATCAACAGCTGGTGAACCCCATCTTGGTTGAGACACAGAGTTATTCGATAGCTTTTTCAATCTACATTCATTAATCCAATGTCCTCTCTGATTGCAATAAAAACATGGACCTTTGTCTGAACATGTATTTGCCCAATGTCCTTTCTGATGACAAATGGAACAAATCATCTCTTTAGGTGTTGATATCAATTTATAAAGTTCATTCACAAGTCTTTTTACTTCTCCCCATTTAGATGGTTTATAGTAAATACTTTTAGCATCACTTGCTTTTTCTAATCTTGGATCTGTAACTCTATCCATCTTTAACTTTTGGAGCATTTCAAAAATGCCGCTCAGGATCACAGATCCAATGTCGAGTTGTGACCTTGACCTTTGACCTGGCGAGTCCAAGGTCAACAGGGTTCTTCCTCGCACCAAGGCCAACACACCTATGAAGTTTCATGAGTCTAGGTTGAACCACTATCAAGTTCTCATCCGGAAACCAATTGTTGCGATATGCTATGTTCAAGGTCACTGTGACCTTGACCTTTGACCTGGTGAGTCCAACATCAATAGGGTTCTTCCTCGCACCAAGGCCAACACGCCTGTAAAGTTTCATGGCTCTAGGTTGAACCACTATCAAGTTATCATCCGGAAACCAATTGTTGTGATATACTATGTTCAAGGTCACTGTGACCTTGACCTTTGACCTGGTGAGTCCAAGATCAATAGGGTTCTTCCTCGCACCAAGGCCAACATACCTATGAAGTTTCATGACTCTAGGTTGAACCACTATCAAGTTATCATCCGGAAACCAATTGTTGCGATATACTATGTTCAAGGTCACTGTGACCTTGACCTTTGACCTGGTGAGTCCAAGATCAATAGGGTTCTTCCTCGCACCAAGGCCAACACACCTATAAAGTTTCATGACTCTAGGTTGAACCACTATCAAGTTATCATCCGGAAACCAATTGTTGCGATATACTATGTTCAAGGTCACTGTGACCTTGACCTTTGACCTGGTGAGTCCAAGATCAATAGGGTTCTTCCTCGCACCAAGGCCAACACACCTATGAAGTTTCATGACTCTAGGTTGAACCACTATCAAGTTATCATCCGGAAACCAATTGTTGCAATATACTATGTTAAAGGTCACTGTGACCTTGACCTTTGACGTAGCGAGTCCAAAATCAATAGGGTTCTTCCCCTCACCAAGGCCAATCTACCTATGAAGTTTCATGAATGTGAGTTGAACCATTATCAAGTTATCATCCGGAAACCAATTGTTTAAGATTTACTATGTTCAAGGTCACTGTGACCTTGACCTTCGACGTAGCATGTCCAAAATCAATAGGGTTCTTCCTCCCACCAAGACCAACCTATGTATGAAGTTTAATGAATGTGAGTTGAACCACTATCAAGTTATCATCCGGAAACCAATTGTTTACGCCCGCCCGCCCGCCCGCCCGCCCTTCGTCACAACTCGACTAAAAATATGTCTTGTCTTCTTGAAGTCAAAAAACCAAGTGTGAAACATCTTAAGATTCTTCCTCCTTTTATACTTTTTTAATGTACATTTAATTGTACACTTAAATGTTCCATAACATGCATTTGCACACAGTTGTTTAAATATACATTCATTTGGTTACAAAAAGTTATGCTATCTCTTACACTCAATAATCTCTGGATACTATATTGCTGTTGTTAAATGTGTTTTAAATATTGACTGAAAGATACACTAACAAATAAAAGCTATAAAATATTTACCACAGGAATTGTCCCATAGAGTGAATGGATTACATTTTATGACTTTTCAAATGTACATAAGAAACATTTATTAACAGTATAATTCAGTGGGTATTAAATGTACATTTAAATGCACAATTAAATGTACATTAAAGGAAAGTATAAAAGGAGGAAGAATCTTAAGATGTTTCACACTTGGTTTTTTGACTTCAAGAAGACAAGACATATTTTCAAAGCTAGAAGACGATAGAAGAAAAAGAAGAAGAGAGCCATTGAAGAATATAGTGAGACAGAGAGTGAAGTAGATAACAAGAAACAGAGAGTAGAATCAGCAAGGGATATATACACCATTCACCCACTCCTACAAAGAACATCAAGAAAATTCCATTCCAAATCCCATGTATGCAAAATAACCTTCAAACAATTTAATCAAAAGAATCTATTTGACACCCTTGGAAAAGTCTTTGACAGTTTGGTAGACGATATTACAGAAAAATGTGGAGTAGAAGACAACGATCCAATGAGAATATCAGTTGACCACCCAGGATTAGAAATAGGTATATTTATCCCATTTACTAAGGCTTCAGGTATCACTGGTAACACCATATTAGATGAAATAGAAAAAGTTGTACAATCAAATGATAACTTTACTATCCATGATGGGCAATTATCTTTAGAAATAACTCACACTTCTCTACCACAAGGGTCTGGGCGACATGCACCAATTTCATTTTCATCTGTTGATAAAATGGTTGGAAACAAGAGAAGTATTATTGAAATTAAAAATGTTAATGATTCAATGTGTCTCGCATGGGCCATTGTAGTGGGAAAGTGTCATGTTGATAAAGATAATTCTGAACTTTGGCAAAAGAAATGGAAAAATATTAGAAATTCTGATAGACCGACACAAGATCGGGAAGCTAAGGCATTGATGGACAAATCAGGTCTTGATTATAATATCCCTTGTGGATATGAAGAATATTATAAAATACAAGACCTGCTTTACCCAGAGTATGTCATCAAAATTCATCCACAGTATGCAAAAAGTGAATTTTTATTCAAACCTCCAGTTACCACCACTGATAGTAAAGTTATTCATATTTACCACCATGACCAGCATTTTGATACTATCACTACAATTACAGGGTTTTTAGGATGTTCATACTATTGTGAACTTTGCAGTAAAGGGACTAATAACAGAGAACGTCACATGTGCCCTTTTGGTTGTGTTTGCTATGCTCCAACAAAATGTATTCCCGAACATCCCATCACCTGTTACAGTTGTAATAGACAATTTAGAAGTTTATCATGCTATAATAACCATATCACTACAAAGGGGAAAGAAGAAAAAAAACAATTTGTCAATTAGTTCAAAAATGTAAAAAGTGCAATTCATTAATATATCCAACAAAAGGAAAACATATCTGTGAAGGATTCAAAAAATGTAAATATTGTCAACAAGTAGTTAATTCTGATCACCAATGTTTCATTCCAAAATACACTTTACCCGAGGATGAAAAATTACCAAACATTCCATTTGTATTTTTTGATTTTGAAACCACACAAGACTCAGGAGTTCATCCCCCAAATTTCTGTGTTGCTCATCGTGTATGTGGGGAATGTATTTGCAAATCTATAGATCAAGAATGTATTTCCTGTGACAAATTTGGACAATGGCAATCAATATTTAAAGGGGAATCTACTTTATCAGATTTTTGTGATTGGCTTTTCAGTAAGGAACATAAAGGGACAACAGCTATTGCTCACAATTTAAGAGGTTTTGATGGACAATTTATTTTAAGACACCTCATTGAAACTGGTACAACTCCTGATGTAATTATGAATGGGAACAAAATTCTTTCACTTAAAGCTTGTGGTATTAGACTTATAGATTCTTTAAATTTTCTTTCAATGAGATTGGCACAATTTCCTAAAACATTTGGCTTGACAGAATTAGCAAAAGGTTATTTCCCCCATTTGGCAAACACACAAGCTTATCAAAATTATATTGGTCCTTATTTAGATCCATCATTGTATATGCCAGATTCAATGTCTCCATCAGATAGGGAAGATTTTATCAAGTGGTACAACCAAAAATTTACTAGTAATGCCAGATTTGATTTTCAAAAAGAAATGGAATTATATTGTAAATCAGATGTAGATATCTTGCGTAGGGGGTGTGGGGAATTCAGACAAAAAATTATAGATAATGATGTCATAGATCCCTTGAGAGAAGCATTTACCTTAGCCGATGCATGTACAAAAGCTTGGAGAAAAAATTCACTTCCAGAAAACAAAATGGCAATGATTTCAGACATAGGTTACGCTGCTAAAGTCAAATACTCCATTAAAGCCATTAGATTTTTACAGACAGTTGCACAGGAAGAAAACATACATATTCAACATTTTTTCCAAACATGGATCCTATTAAACCACGTGAAGTATTATTTGGGGGGAGAACAAATGCCATTAAATTACATCATAAAATAGACCAAAACACAGACAATGAAATAAAATACATAGATATCTGTTCACTCTATCCTTATGTCAATAAACACAGAGAATATCCAGTAGGTCATCCAAATATACTCACAAAAGAAAACATAGACATGAATAATATAAGACAGTACAGGGGACTTATCAAATGTAAAGTTTTACCACCACAGTCTGTGCACATGCCAGTATTACCAATTCATTGCAACAAGAAAATGGTTTTTACACTTTGCAATACATGTGCAGAACAAGAATTGGACAAATGTGAACACACACCAGATCAACGCAGTATTACAGGTACATGGACATCTGTTGAACTTTTTAAAGCATTGGGAATAGGGTACACATTACTTGACACTTATCAGATTTGGCATTGGGAAGAATGGTCTTCAGAAATTTACAAACATTATGTGAACAAATATTTAAAAATGAAACAAGAAGCCAGTGGATATCCAGATTGGGTGAAAACAGAAACAGACAAAGACACATTTAAGAAAGACTATGCACAAATTGAAAACATACATTTGGAAAATATTGAAAAAAATCCAGGACAAAGATCATTTGCTAAAACCATGTTAAACTGTTTATGGGGGAAAAGTGCACAAAACAATGTAAAAACAGAATACATACAAGACCCATCAAAATAGTTTGACCTGATACAAGATAAAGACATCATTATTAAAAATGTTGAATTGTTTGATCATGATAAATGCATTTTAGTCAACTACACAAAGTCTACAGATGTTTATGAACCTCACAAATCAGCTAATGTTGCAGTTGCTTCTTTTGTCACAGCTTATGCACGAATGGAATTATACAAAGTAATAGGACGTTTGGGTAGACGAGTATTATATTTTGACACAGACAGTTGTATTTACATCCATAACCCCTCACTTTGGAATCCACAAATTGTAAACAGTAGGTTAGGTCAATGGACAGATGAACATCCAGATGCAAAAATTATTGAATATGTAGGATTAGGTCCAAAAAATTATGGTTACAAATACATTAAAGACGGTCAAATACACACTTCATGTAAAGTTAAAGGAATCACATTAGATTACAATACATCACAGAAAGTCAATTTTGAATTCATGGTGGAATGTGTACAACAAGACACAATTACAAAATGAACATTGAATACACACATAGAATTAAACGCAACAAGAACAGACAAGTCACAAGTGAAAGACAAACCAAAACATTCAGATCTGTGTACACAAAACGTTTTGTAGTGGATAAATATGACACAAGACCTTATGGGTTTAAGGTATAAAAAATACCCTTCAGATTCCTCATTTCAAATTTGAACAAGAACAGACATGTCACAAGTGAATTATAAACCGCAACATTCAGATATGTGTACACAAAAAAGTTTTTGTAGTGGATAAATATGACACAAGACCTTATGGGTTTAAGGTATAAAAATTACTCTTCGGAATTCTCATTTCAAGTTTGAACAAGAACAGACATGTCACAATTGAATTACAAAACCAAAACATTCCGATCTGTGTACACAAACTGTTTTGTAGTGGATAAATATGACACAAGACCTTATGGGCTTAAGGTATAAAAGTACCCTTCAGATTTCTCATTTCAACTTTGAACACTGAGAAGGCAAGATGTCTCTACCACTTAATCCTACTTATCTCATATACTTGTCAGAGTTAAGAAGACTTTCAAGTTTTAGTATGACTACAAATCCTATTTTAAAATCCAAGAAAGAAGAATTAGCTAAAGCTGGATTTTTCTATGTGGGAGATGGTAAAGTAAAATGTTTTGTATGTGGACAAGGTTTAATGAATTGAGAAGAAAAATATATTCCTTTGCAAGAACATGTTAAGTGGTCATCAAATTGTTCTTATATTCAACTGATAAGAAATTGTCAATTATACAAACCACCAACAAGTATGCAAACTCCCCCAGATAAAATATTATCAGTGATGGATTATGGATTCACTTTAAATCAAATATTTTCAACAATGAAAAAATATGACAAGTGTTTAGATGATTTTTCAGATTCTAATTCTTTATTTGCACTCATAGTGCTAAATGATCAAAGTACATCATTTAGTACCATAATTGCAAGACAAGCTGCAGGACAATTCAAAACTAAGTTAGATAAAATGTTTTCAGATAATGTAGGAAATGATTTTCCTGACTGTCCTGATGTACAAAGTGCATGGTGTAATGTGGTACCTGATGCACAAAATACATCTGAACAGACAATAGAATCATCACTTTGATTTCAACCATGGAACCAGTAAGATTTATCTTAGACAACAAGATTACATGTAAGGCATTATTATATGCATTTCAATTGATCACTCCTGGTTATCTAACAATAACAAAAGAGTTTATTCATAATCAATTGGGAAAAGATGAAATGTATGGGGAATTTTGTAATGCATTACAAAATGCTTTTTACAAAGATAATATAGAAAATATTTGGACAAGAGTTGTGTGGGGTAATATAATTTATGATAAAGAAATCATTAATTACTTGTTTCGACAATGTGTACCACAAATAGATAGAAGAATAGATTCTTCAGAAACTTTATTTGAGTTAAAAGCACCCTTAAAACGAATACCTACTAAAAGACATGAAGAAGGTATGGAAACAGAAAGTATATAAGTGAGTGATTTGACAAAACTTTTTCACAAAACTACAATTATGGCATCGAGTGAATGTTTATTGTTTCAGCACCCTTGTAATATCTTTATTTCGGGACCTAGTGGTTCAGGAAAAACAGAATTTGTCAAAAATCTTATTGATATGAAACATGACTTATTTCAAATTCCCCCACAAAAAATCATTTGGTGTTATAAAGAATGGCAAAATACATATACTTTACTTAAAGAAAGTGAAGATATTAAATTCATAGAAGGTATCCCTGATGATGAATATGAAATTGTCAGTGATGTCACTATTCCCCATCTTGTAGTTTTTGATGATATGTTAGGAGATAAAGAAGAAGAAAAAATTAAATTATGGTTCACATGAAAAGGACATCATAGAAATGCAAGTGTCATTTACATTACACAAAATATGTTTCAACAATCTAAATCTAGTCGTACCATGAGTTTAAATGCACATTATATGGTTTTATTTCAAAATACCAGAGATAAAGGACAAATTAAAGTATTGGCAAATCAAGTTCAATTACCACATTTAAATGCATGTTATCAAGATGCAACAAGTATTGATCATGGTTATTTATTAATTGATTTTCATCCTATAACTCCTCAGTCTTTGAGATTAAGAACTGATATTTTTCATCCTTGGATAACACAAAATGAACGTGGACCCATCATTTATACAAAACTATAAATTCCCCATGTTCTAATGAGTTGGTGTTAGTTAGTCAAAGTTTGTCAACAACTACACATCATCATGGTATCATTCGTACAATCTTTGGAACAACTTGGTCAAGAAACAAGTCCATTTGCAAGACAAAAATTACTTAAGAAAGGTTTTAAGAAAATTTTAAAATGGTTTACATTAGCAAGTAGAATCATACTTAATAAGAAAATTAAATTGCCAAAACAAACTTAAACCTACATGGATAAACATAAACAAGATCTTGAACAACTTGCAAATCCAAGAGTTGATCTTGCAACAAAACGAAACATTATTTTAAAACCAGGAGGTGGTGGATTTTTTGGTGGTGTTATCATTCGTAATTTAATTCGATGGGATGGTCATAAGACAAGTAGATCATTCTATTCACCATTCAAAAAAACAAAGAATAAGAAACAAAAGTCACCTAGAAGGAAACGAAAATCCCCTAAGAAAAGATTAAATAATTCATCAAGTTCTAGAGAGATAAAAAATCAACGAAAGGTAGGACCTAAATATATGTACACAAATTTTGAAATTGCACCTCATAGATCTCCATCTACAAAAACAAAAGCATTACTTGTGAAAAATCTTCAAAGACAAAGAAAAGTATCACCACTTAAGTTAACACGTGTAGTGTCAATAACAAAAGATGGTGTTAAAAATCATGAACCAATTTATTCTCTACAAAATACATAACATGTACCATTAAAAGAAAAGATTCCCACAATGGCACGTTTTACAGCTTTAAATACACCTAAACCTGTTGAAGGGATAAGGTTTTACTTTAAGTGAAATAAATAAGTTTTGCACATGTATATATAAATAGCATTACATTTTTATATTTGTTTCATTTAATCATTAGATTCTATAAGAGCAAGATGGTGAGACAAAATAAGAAACAAAAAATTCCTTTAGTTAAAAAATATGGTGGTATGTTAATAGGTTTAAGTCAAACTCCTCCAGCATTTCAAAAACAAATTATGAAAAATGCACCAAAAGAATTAATTAATTGTGTGTCAGAATGCTGTCATAATCTTTTAAAAGGCAACATACATCTAACAAAAAGTCAGAAACAAAAATTACACCCAAAGCGTCAACAACTACGAGCAATCGCTAGTAAATCAATAACTCTCAAAAAGAAAAAAACAAATTTTAAATCAAAAAGGTGGTTTTTTACCATTACTTGGTTTAGTTGGACCTGCTATAGGAGTTGCAACAAATCTTGCAAATAAATTAGTCAGTAAAATATGAAAAAGATGGCTATTGTACCTTATCAAATGTTAGAAGATATGCAACGTTTTAGAAATGAAAAAGCTCAAAGACCAAGATTACCGCCTAACCCACAAGTTACAAATACTGCACAACTTCAAAATAATTTATCATCTGTGTTAGAAAATTCAGAGTTGTCTGAAAGTGAGAAAGAACAAAAGTATGGGGAAACTTTACAAAGATTTTAAATGTCACATAAGAAGGCATTACAACCAACATTGGTTCCATTGCCTGAGTCAGGAGAAAAATCATTCTTTTTACGAGATAGTATTATAGAAAGTGTCCCTGTTACAATGAGATGTAAAGCAACTTCATTATTATCTGCTTTATCATCTCATCCACACATGAGTTGGGATGATCAGTGTGTATTAAGTTACGATGGAGAAGTCATAAAAGGTACAAATATCATAGATTTAGTCAATGATGTTCTTAGACCCTGAAAAGGTTTTAAACCGAGTGGATGGGAAATGTTTAGTCGTGGATGAAAAGATATAAATATCCCTCAAGATTTTGTTGGAAATCGTGAACGTTGGTTATGGATGAATCGACAACCTATACCCAAACCCAGTAAATATCAAACTTCTCCAGAAGATAGTTGGTCTGAAACTCCTCAATCATCCCCTCCAAAACGTAAAGTTTGTCGAGGTCATAGAGTGCAGTGGAGTGAAGACACACCAAAGTCAGCACTAAAGCGTAAATTGACAAAACATAGATTATCTGAAAAATGGGAGGCTTATTGAATGATTTATTAACTGAAATATATTACAATACAAAACATCCTGCTGGTTATGGTGGTATACAAAAATTGTACAAAGCAGCTCACAGTAAAGATAATTCCATCACAGTTGATCAAGTGAAAAAATGGTTGAAAGGAGAAAGAACTTATCCTTTACATAAACCCATCCGTAAAACATTTTCAAGACGTAAGACTATAGTGGGTGGTATTGATCATCAATGGCAGATTGATTTAGCAGACTTACAAAGTTTACAATCTTACAATGACCAATTTCGTTATTTAATTTGTGTTATTGATGTATTTTCCAAATATGCATGGGTAATACCCATTCACAATAAATCAGGAGAGACCTTAACAAAATCTTTTCAGAGTATTTTGAAAACTTCTGGACGTAAACCTTTATCATTACAATCTGATAAAGGTTCTGAATTTAAAAATAAAGATGTACAAAATTTTTTAAAGAAACAAAACATTCATTTCTTCACAACAGAAAATGCTGAAACCAAAGCTAGTATTGTTGAACATTTTCAATGCACATTGAAAACACGAATGTGGAAATATTTTACACACAAATGTACATTAAGGTACATTGATGTGTTGGAAAATTTAGTTGATGGATATAATCATAGTTTTCATTGAAGTATTCAAAGAACTCCTGCTTCAGTATCATTAGAAAATGAAGTAGAAGTATCTCAACATTTGTATGGTAAAAAAAAATCTAAAAAGAAAAAAATACAATTTAAAGTTGGTGATATAGTACGTATTAATAAAACCAAACGTACATTTGAAAAAGGGTATTTACCAAATTGGACAAAAGAGTTATTTAAAATTACTCATGTAAAACATACAATACCACCCACTTATAAACTTGAAGATATGGGTGGTGAAAATATACAAGGGATATTTTATCCACAAGAAATTCAAAGTATAAAAGATGATAAAAAAATATATAATTGAATCAATTCTTAATAGACGGTCAAGACGTGTGGGAAAGAAAATTATTAAAGAACTTAAAGTACATTGGGAAGGTTATCCAAAGAAATTTGATAGTTGGATAGCAGAATCAGATTTGATATAAAAAGAATATGTCATCACATGAAACTTCATTACCTAATAAAACCACAAGTGTTGATGTACAAAGTCAACAAAGTCAACAATTTAAAATTTGTGGAAATCGTGTTGCAAAAAATCAAGTCACTTATTTCACACAGATTATTATCATTTATGGTATTATAATTACTGCCATTGCACATTTGAGTTTACAAAGCCCTGATAAAGAATTGTGGTTTGTGTTATTAAGTAAGTAGTTCATTGGGATATATTCTTCCAAGTCCAGGTTTAAAATATTTGAAACAACCACAAGATAAGAAAAATGAATTCATTTTACGTAACACTTCTGATTGATAGTTCTATGGATATGTTTCCAAATAATAACCAATGTTGTTTTCAAACACAATTATCTAAACCCATTCATGTTGATAAAGAACATTGGGAAGTGGGATTAGTTGAAGTAATTTTACCTTCGGAAGCAAAAAATATTACAGATGAAGAATCTGTTTTTAAAATCTTTGTGACAGATAGCAACATATCAAATCGTATTAATAAAACGAAATTGAAACATACATTTCACAAAGGTGTTGCTGCTGTTGAATTAAATATTTTATCAGGTGCATATTCAAATGGCGCTCATGTCATAGATGCAATGCAAACAGAAATTCAAGAAAAACTTGGAGACATATTTAAATCATTTGATGTATTATTTCATGTTGGATTTTCAAGTCTCCAAGGGCGTGTAAAAATAGTAGGAAATAGTATTTGGGAAGTGGGTATTAAAATGTCAGAAAGTTTATTACAAAAATTGGGATGTAAAGATAGTTTTCCTGTCATTTTTCCTAACACATCAAAAGATGCATTTAAATATAATGTGGACTTAAATGTGGATTTCAATCAAATCTTTATTTATGCTGACATAGCAGATTATACATTTTTAGGTGATATTGAAGCACCTATTTTATGTGTGATTCCATTTGAATCACATAAAGAGTCTTTGCATACTCATATAAAATTTGATAATGTACATTACATACCAGCATCAAAATCTTATTTTGATCAGATTAGTATAAATATAAATGGGAACACTGGTAAACCCATTCAGTTTGTAAGTGGCAAGACAGTTGTCAAGTTGCATTTTAGACAGAGACATAAATTAAATTTGTAAAAAATGATGCTGGTGTATCAAGGTGTACCACGGCAATATGGATATGGATTAGGGTCTATTTTTCATACAGCAATAAGAACAGCTGCACCATTTATAAAACCAATTGCAAAAAATGCATTTCAAGCATTAAAGAGAGATGGATTAAGACATGGTTTAGAAATAGCAAATGAATTGATAAAAAAACGTAAAGCACCTAAAGACATTTTATTAAATCATGGAAAAGATCTTTTGAAATCAGTTGGTGAATTTGCTTTAGGTATAAAAAGACAAAAACAAGAACGAAAACGTCAGTCTGTGGTTCGTTCTCGTAGAGGTAAGACACATCAAAGACAAGCTTATTCAAAACGAAAATCAAGACCACTTGATATATTTGATTGAAAAAAATCATGATGTTACATGGATCTTGCGAACATTTTGGTAGTAGTTTTGATCCAGATAATGTATCACCAACATCAAGTGGTATAGAAAATATTGGTGAAATTGAACAATTTCCTATTGCATCTTTAAATAATTCTTCACCAATAGAATTTTTAATTCCAAGACAAACAACCAAGTGGTTAGATCTTGCAGCATCTACACTTGAAGTTCAATTTAAAATTACAAAACAAGATGGGAGTGTTTTGGCTGGAGATACACAGATTGCTCCTATCAATAATTTTTTTCATAGCATGTTCAGTAAAATTGATGTTACACTGAATGGCTATCTTATCACCACCAATACAGATCTTTATCCTTATAGAGCATATTTTGAGAATTTTTTTAGTTATTCAAGAGATGTGAAAAAAACACATCTAGCTGCTAGTGAGATGTGGTATACAGATACTCCTGGACACCACGCAGAAACAAATAAAGCTTCGTCGAACAAAGGTTTGACCGAACGAGCTAAAATAATTGGTGGTAGCAAAAATGTACAACTAAGAGGAAAACTACATTTAGATCTGTTTGTGCAAGATAAGTATTTACCAAATGGAGATGAGATGAGAATTAAATTGCATTGTGCTCCAACTAAATTTTGTTTGATTGGTAGTGAAAATGGAAAAATAGAAATTCAAAAAGCCATATTCAGAACACTGGCATTGGATTTATTTCCAAAATTTGCGAATGATCTTAATGCACAAATAGATCGAACAAATTATAAAATGCCCATCAGACGTAGTGAAATTAAAACTTTTACTATTGGAAGTGGTCTTCATTCAAAAATAGAAGACTATCTGTTTCATAAACAGATGCCAAAACGAATTATTCTTGGTTTAGTTAGTAATAGAGATATAAATGGAGATATTGGCACTAATCCATTTAATTTTCAACATTTCGATTTGAATAAGTTGGAAATCACAATAGATGGACATTCCATTAAAGCACGTCCCTTTGAACCGAATTTTGAAGGTGGACTTTATCTAAATTCGTATTTATCATTGTATGAAGCTATGGGCTATTTTGGACAAAATCAATCATTTAATTTATCTTTGCAGGATTATGCAAAAGGGTATACCCTTTGGGGTATTGATTTGACACCTGATCAGAGTAGTAGTGGGCCCTTGGCTCACTCAATAAAGTCTGGCAATCTTAGGTTTGAACTTCAGTTTGCTCAAGCTCTTCCAGAGGTGATCAACGTTGTTGTCTATGCAGAATTTGATAGTGAGATAGAAATCAACAAATTCAGAGAAGTGATATTTGACTATTAAACAAGATGAGTCAGTGTGAACATTGCAAGATGTGTAAAGAAAAAATACAAACATTATTTCAAGAATGTGTAGTGATAGAACTGACAAAATCCATTCAACAGAAAATGAAAAATATCTGTGAAGAAAATCGAACCAACACAACAGCATTAATAGATATGAACATTGCAGAGTGTTTACAGAAAGTGTGACCAGTGACTATACTGTATAATCTACACAAGAGAGCAAGAAAAATAAACTTATTAGAATATTGTGCTCATATGGACTTTGAAATAGACTGCCAAAAAGACATTCAAAAGTGGGCAGATTTAGTTAAAAGAGACTGGTCATATTATACAGCATATCTTGATTAACGGCTCCGTGCCAGCCTTTTCCAAGGCTAAGAAGATGGAAACCATACAATTACAAACTATACTTGACAGTTCTCAAAGGTTATCATCCTTAAATGGAAAAGTGTGTTCAAAAGACTTGTTACCAAAACAAAAACCTAAACACAGACAAGCATATATTGTGAACACAGATTCATCGAAAGAACCAGGAGAATATTGGATAGCAATATATTTTAAAGACAATCATTCTGCTATCCACTTTGATTCATATGGTTTACCACCAATAGATAGAGACATATACAATTTCATAGTGAAAAATACAGATTCCTGGACAATGAATACAATGAGACTACAAAGTGAATTTACTGTTGTGTGTGGAATGTACTGCATATTTGCTTTAGATCATCTTGCAAGAGGATATGATTTAGAGACAGTTCTTGCTATCAAATTTAATCCAAGAAATTTCCAAGAGAATGATAGAGATGTTCGACGATGGTTTGAGCAAACTTATAGACATTATTTGAAATAACTGTAATAAATATCAGGTGTCAAAACAATCCCACAGAGGTAATTTTTTTACATTTTTTAGTTTTTTAAGTTTTTTTTATTAAAGGCAATCATCTATTATATAATTTTCGCCAGACATTTGTGTAACAGAGAGATAGGGTTTTTAGTTACTTTTTATATTTGTTTCAAAATCAGATCACTTGAGTGATATCAGTTTTTTATCTGACTCCCAAGATTGTTTTCAAAAACAATCTTGGCTGTCAAATAAAAAACTAGCATAAAAAAGAATCTTGATGTAAATAGGTTTTCTCATGGATAGGCAAACTCAGATCTCAGTGTATATATGTTCAGATTTCATTTCAATATAATGATTCAACTTTAAATACAGTTTTGTTTTTTGTTAAAACCTCTGTGATAGTTTAGTCGATTTTGGTAGGTTAGTCCTATAATCCTTTTTTTTATCACCGTGTCCCTATTATTTCCCAACAGTAAAAAAGAGTTAAGAGTCACTTCTCTTTTTCACTGAGAGTATTAGGTTTTAATATTGTATGCATACTTATCAAAAACTTTTATAGTGTAACCTGATATACAGTTTATAATGTAGAGAAAATTTTGCTTGCTAAACATACAATGAATACTATTCTTACTATAGAAAAAAACAACTATCACAGAGAGTTCGACCACAATGCGAATCCCTAAGTTTTTTTTATTTTGTGCATGTGTTCTTGTGTTTTATTGTAAGCATAATGTCCTTATGCTCACAACAAAACACAAGAAGACACACAAAATGCCATTTCCCCATTTATAGAAGTTGTATACACAGGGTGGAGAGATGACAACCCAAAACCATATGGATAAACCCTAATATAAAATGATTTTAAATTAATATAGACATTGGGTCACACTCTAGGGAAGGAACTGTTTTTTGTCTTTTTATATAACAAAGACTTGGTTGTGTACATGAGAAGATATATCTCTTTCTAATAGTGTGGTTGGCCCTGAAAAGGGCCGTTTTTAAAAATCTTCAGTTCCGTAGAGAGCTGTTTGGTAAAGCCATCTCTGCTTCGGTGAAGAATTCACCTTCCCACACGTCTATAGTTGTTTCTAACATATCTTCATCAGGGAAACATTCTTGTTCCCATTGATAACTTTTCCACACAAGAGCTTCCTTCTGCAAATGTACAGAGATCAAACCAGTGTTTAGGTTGATTCTTGTACTGGATCTCCCCGAACGGACGTGTGGCGGCTTTAACGAAAGGGTGGTCTTCAATCTTCTTAAGTTGTTCTTCCATCGAAAGTGTTGCCGACCACCACTTTCTCAAAGCCAAGGCGAATTCTTCATCGGCTCTCTGTTTCTTGGTTCTCTCATAACTCTCTACGGAACTGTAATTGATCTTCGTTGGCTCCATGTCTTTTTCCTCTCTGTCAAAAGATGATTTTCTTAGTCAGATGATGAAATATATCCAAATCCTCAACTCACCTTCTTTTTATAGACAATGCGAGGATCGGAAATGCACTGGAGAACGCTCACGCGACAATTTCGATCGAGTGCGGGAAAAAATTGTTGACGTCGGACGGCTGTGATAGTAAACGTCTGTTATCAACAATTTTTTCCCGCACTCGATCAAATTTGTCGTGTGAGCGTTCTTCAGTGCATTTCCGATCCTCGCATTGTCTATAAAATCTAACACACGTTCCAGACAAATCATTTGATAAAAAGCAATCGCCTGTTCTGCATTCAATCATGGACGAATACAATATACTAGATGATTTTAACGATTTAATTCGTATTGACAACTCATTGATGACACAGCAGAGAATACCAAACCAAAAGGATACCATACCAAGTGAGAGGGTGAATAATACTTTTTCACAAGATGAAAAAAATGAAACATTATTACAGAAAATCTTGGAGACTCTACAAGACATGAAATCATCTCACCAAAAGATTGTTCTCTCAGCTGATAAGATTACAGTTCCTATAGAATTCAAAGTGTCATCTCTTCCTTTAACAGTACCATATGAGTTGGCAGAACCAATACCTCAACCTAAGAGAAAAAGGGGACGTCAAGCACGGAAACAGTTAGTGAGTACATCCACACAAACAGATAAAGTAATTCAACAACCTATTCCAGAGGAAGAATCATCTGATGATATTGTTAAACCTAAAAAAAAGAAACGGGTACGATTCGATGGTCTTGGGCGATACATGAAAAATATTGCTAACTGTTGAGTGACTTGCACTACATCAAAATAAAAAAACAGCCCTTCTAAGGGCTACCCACACTATTAGAAAGAGATATATCTTCTCATGTACACAATCAAGTCTTTGTTATAAAAAGATAAAAAACAGTTCCCTTATCCTCCAGTGAAAAAACTTATAAGCAAAAATGTACTATAGGATCTGGTCATAAAGCATGATGCGGTGGCATTATAGCACCAAGCATTTTTAACACTGAGTTTTCCATACGGTCCATTGGGTTAGTGTTAAATTGTGTAACTTATAGCCCCAAGAATTTATAGTTGTGAAACTTATAGCCCCAAACCTGAATGCACTGTGCAACCAGTGCATTCATGTTTGGGGCTATAAGGTCTTGGGGCTATAAGTTTCATAACTATACATTCTTGGGGCTATAAGTTACACAATTTAACACTAACCCTATGGACCCTATGGAAAACTCAGTGTTAAAAATACTTGGGGCTATAATGCCACCCCAAACTACTAGGATTTAGTTAGCAAGCCTGTAGTGGTTCCACACATTATCGTAATATCTTACTAAAATTCCGCAAATGTCCGTCCGTCCGTCCGTCCGTTTGTCTATCATGCCTGCAACCGGGATCGCTCTTGGGAGGGGGGGGGGGGATGTAGGAGTCCACCTCCCCAACCCCGAAACTAATTCCCTTACTTCAATTTTTGAGGCGGACATAATTCCCTCATCTATATAACAATTACAATAAACAAATCTAATATATCATTAGCAATAAAATAGCATAATTTATTTATTTATTGGTGTGTCAGGTGACTTTTGTACAGTGAGGGCCAATTGAGGCCACAACAAAGGTTTAAAGTCAAGTTTAGCTCATCCGTTTATGCCCCCATGTTGCCCATTTTAGAGGACTTCCACCCCAGGCATTGGTTACCAGGTCTTAGTTTATCAGTAAAACAACCGGGTTACTGCAGTAAACAAGCACTGCTTCACTTCCAGAGATTTACACTGGAAAATAACACCAATATAAACCATAACACACTCGGAAAAATTAATACTCAATCGGCCACCTTCACAACTAATTTATTTCTAAAAAATATTGTTCCAGTAATCTGAATTGTTTTGAGTAATGCTGTTTGAATTCCTGTACAGTCACTTGAGTATCAGGAAATTGATTATTTATTGGTGTTTAAGGTCACTTTTCTCAATCTGTATATGGCTAATTATGACCGCAATAAAGGTGTAAGGTCAAGTTTAGCCAGTCGTTTACACCATGCTGCCCACTGTAGAGGACTCAGCCCCAGACACTTGTGATCGGGTCCCATTTTACCAGTAAAACAGTAAACAAGCACTGCTTCATTTCCTGGTGCTCTCATAGGTGATCCAGACAAAAGTTCTCTCAGACACAAAATCCCCTACAAATAAGAGAAGTGGACACTAGATCCCGGACAAAAGATCGCCCCACCCCACCCCCAACCGAAAAAAATAATAAAACCTCCCTTGACCCCGGATCCCCTACAGAGTGGAAATCAATTTGAAATGACGTTTTCATAGCTAAGAAACAAAACTAATAGTATTATTATATAAGGGAGTAAATGTTCGGGGGAGGGGGTCCTAGGGGGCGATGCTCCCCCCCCATCCGTGGGTGCAGGCCTGCTGTCTGTGATCGGATAAATGAAAAGCGGCGGAACCTGTGGCCACAAAATTTTCTGTGCTTACTAATGGGACCTAGAGGCATGTTGGACAAAACAATTTCAGTAAATCCGCCACCTCCCCCCACCCCCCCCCCCCCCCCCCCCCAAAAAAAAAAAAATTCTCATTACACCCGATGTTAAAATTTTGTGTATTTCTATCTGACAGGGTAACTCAAAAACGGCTGAAGCTATGGTCTCGAAATTTTCCGTGCTTACCAGTGGGACCACGGAACATGTTATTAGCCAAAACAAATAGAAAAATTGGGCCGATGGCCCCCAAACCCGCCCGTAATTCGGGGTTTGGACAGTTCGGGCGAGCTTTCGATTTCTTCTGTCACGAAACCAGTGTCCCCACCCGTGGCCAATCGTTAGGTGGTTTGGGTGCGGCGTGAAGCCGGCTTTCCGCCTCACTTTGGCCAGGGACCCAAATCACTGGTCTGTTGACGGGTCAGTGCATGCTGCCTGGATGCTTCGTTTACAGTTTTTGATATACAAAGTTACCCACCAATACAGTTTAATGGTAGCCTATGCGTCATCATTCGACAAAGTAACCCATCACATATATTGTAATACTAATTGGCCAATTGCTACATCGTCATAATTTATTGATCAACTATAAGTTATATTTATACCGGTATCAAGAACAATTGTTAACCCTTTATCCAACGTAACGGCCGAAACCTGCCAGCGCTATTCACAAAAATCGCCAATCAATTTTCATTATTTTTTTAATTTTTTGTCTCAAAAACATTGGTTATGAACCCTCGTTGGAACAAGCTCGTCAAGCTCGTTCCAATGAGGGGTCATAACCTATGGTTTTTGAGACAAAAAATGAAAAAAATAGTTATTCAAGAATTTTGTTTGCATGTGTCGTCTGCTTTTCATGCTAGGTAAAGGGTTAATAAATTATTATCTATTTAACCCTTTCTTCGTAAATTAGTATCATTTTTCGCTTACTGCTGACCAGAGCGTACTTTTGATTAAGACCAAGGATCCAGGCACGCAATGTAAATGGAAATCCGTGCACTGGTTTTATTTGGTAGATGCTTGAAAAGGTATTTACCACCGTTGATCCTCACCGTCTAGCAGTTTTTGGCCTCACCCTAGGATCACCCGAAAGACCATAGAACTGCCATAGCTCCTGGAAGTGACTCCAGTCTTCATGACTATTTAGAGAGCTGTGGTCGCAGCACACCACAGACTTACGAGTATACATTCACGCGGCTATTGAAGATTAACGTGTTGCCTAGTTAACCCTCCAAGAAGCAAGATAAAGCTGAAGAATCAAAATTATCACTGCAGCTGGATTATGAATTAGCAGCATTGACTGAAAACTTAGTGAGAAGGTTAGAGAATTACAGAAAGAGACCTCAATATTCGTGTTACCCAAGCTAGTTGATATTAACCCTTGGAATTGACTACAGTATTTCAATTACTATGTGACGTCTTTAGCCATGCAAATCGAGTTCACAGGCCACACTCTACCTACATTTATATTGCTTGCTCGGCTTATTTCTAGTGGCCCTACCCCTGAGTACGTAACAGTCACGATTAGCCATTGTGTAGAAATATGTGACCTTAAACACTATTAAATAAATAAAAAATTCCGATAGGATCACCGATCCAATGTAGAGTTGTGACAGTACAAAACTTGGTTTAATCATAATCAACTTATCGTCCGGAAACCAGTTGTTTACAATTTACTAAGTGAAGGATCACTGTGACCTTGACCTTTTACCAATAAAGGATATCTGAGTATTTGCTAGAAGGAGGTAGAAATCCAGAGGCGTGAAGCAAACTATACCAGAACGTCGCCGTTCTTCGCTTGCTTACTCACTGTATATGTTTGACGTTGTTAGACAAAATGTCACAGTACCCCTGAAATGTTTTATGATAGTGAAGTTGCTGTTACTGATTATTATGTTTTAATGATTGCCATGAATGGCAGTACATTTCATCTAGTGAAACATGATGTTTCTGATTGATAGCGTACCCCAAACATATCCCCTCGTCCACGTGAAGCATGCTTCCCACGAATGTCACAAAAACACTTTCATCCACATGCAATATCTGGGTATAAAACAAGAAAATTTGTCACTTCTTTTATCAATAAATATTGACA